>PVJA010025413.1:0-30801 GCA_004027025.1 Myocastor coypus
AAAAAAAAAAGCTTAATTACACTGCATGAAACGCAGAGCTAGATTGGTGAGATGAGCTTTGGAGGCTTAGATCAATAGCCTCCAATATTACAAGCTTCACTGGTGGCCCACTGCAATTGCAGAACATTTGACTGTGTATGCACCTGCTTCCTCTTAGTCCAAAGAGAAGAATTTTCTTTTCCTTTCTTCTTCTTTTTTTTCCTTTCCCTTCCTTTTCTTTTTTTTTTTCTTCTTAGCAACATCAATAGGGTGGTGGGTCATGCCCACACACTGTGCTCTGTAAAACTATTGTGAGGACAATATGCAATGTGTCAACTTTTAAAATAAGAAAGAGGAAAAGAAAAAAAAGTAATGTTGATTGAATGTGTGAATGTTTAATTGTTTGTTCAATCTTATATACCTATATGTATTAATCTAAACTGATCTGATAATGAAAATATGTAATATAACCATGTTTAAATTTATACAATAAAAATATTAAATTAAAAAAAACAAAGATGTGCTTCACCTGTGAGATGTTTCACCGCAACATCTACTCTGATGGCAGAGTCTGCATCTCCATCCTCCACGCGCCAAGCAATGACCTCATGGGGTACGAAAGCAGTGTCAAAAGATGGAGCCCTGTGTAGAGTGTGGAGAAGATTCTGCTGTCGGTTGTGAGCATGTTAGCAGAGCCCAACAATAAGAGTGGCACCAATGTAGATGTTTCTAAAATGTGGCGAGGATGACTGTGAGCAGTTCTACAAAGATTGCCAAGAAGATTGTACAGAAGTCTCTGGGACTGTGAGGCTGTGCCCCCCCAACCCTCAGGCACACTGGCACCCCAGTACCCCAGCACCCCAGAGACATTAAAACCTGCTCCTACAGACCCTTGGCGGCAGTGGTGCCATGTTAGCAACAGAACAGGCAGCTTATAGATCCACAGCCTCCTGTCTCTTATCTTTTCACCCAGACAGGCCTCTCTCTAGAACTGACAGTTCCCTGTTCGCTGCAGTATTCATGGATCCTCCCAGGTGCCCAGGTCAGCCATACACCCTGTCATCACTACCTCTCTTTCAGCAACAGTGTGGCCACAGCTGCCCTCCCCTTCTGGGGAACAGGCCACCCTTGGGCTGACAGGACACCAGTGAGGTTCTAGAAGCAGTGGGTAGAACTGTGGGCTCCTTGTGGGTACCCGGTCCCATGTACCGAGGAGGTGTCCACTTCCTTTCTCACCTGATTCTTACCAGCAGGGCTTGTTCTCACAGCTGCTGCTGCATTCTCATCCTTAGATGTCCTTCTGAGAGATGCTTTGGAAATGCATCCGTGAGGAACAAGGACATAGAACTCAAGATCACTGCTGGCCACAAAACCAATGGCTTTTCCCAGTTACATTTGCTGTTTCTACTCAGGTCCTCATTACTGGCACTCTGCTAGGGAACAAGCTTGAGAAAAGTTTTAAAGTTCTAGTGATGTTTTCTCCTGAACCCTGCAAAAGTTTTCCCTTTTTGTTCTAAAGCTGAAGAGCTCCAGGGTTGCGTCTTGTACATTGCAGTTGCACCAGGAGGCTGACTGAGGGTCCTGTGTGATCTGTGACTTGGATGTGGTCCAAGTGTCCCTGTTAGTGGACAAGACTAAATAGCTCAGTGCCTGGAGGAGGCTCATACAAGCAATAACAGACCTGCCTCATATAGGAGCAAATACCTGACCTATTTCAGGCAGGTTTAATTTAAATAGAAGTTTCTATTTTTAAAATAAGAGACAGCATGGGAGACCTGCAGTAGGTTTCACTTCACATTACCTTCTCCCTGTTCTGATGTGGCCCGTGGACTGTGGTATTTTTGCCAGGGCCTTTCATCTCATACTGTGAATAAGTCCTGGTCGAGGGCTCTGTGGAGCCTCTGTCAAACAAGGTTCTTCTTGGAAATTCAGTGGAGACTTACATCTGGGACAGGTGGAAAGGTGGAGTATAATACCTAAATAGTATTTCAAGGTGTAAAGGAGATACAGTCCTCTCTGGGTGTGGGTGGGGCAGCCAATCCCAGACTGGCTACCCTTGGACAGGGTCACCTATAGGCTTCTGTGGGAAGTGTAAGAGATGCAATCTCTTTACAAAACAAAGTATTTTTATTCATTTGTATTTATTAAAAGAAAAATATACCATGCTGTCCCTCTTCTGTGGTGGCATTTATTTACTGATATAAAATAAAGTTCTATATTCTCCCTCTATAAAAATTAAAAAATAAATAAAAACAAAACCAAGAATGGCATAGATGAAAGAATTAACAAACAAGGAGTTTTAAAACAGCTACTATAAATATGCTGATTTGAAGAAAGGGACTGGCAAGACAGCTCAGCAGTCTAAATCACCTGCTTAGGAAAGCTTAGGCAAGTGCAGGGACCAGGGTTCTATCCCTGGCACCACGTGCTGTGCCAGCCCCAGCCCAGGGCAGGCTGAGCCAGCCAAAATATCTTTTAAAAATTTCAAAAAAATATGGAAATAACGAAGAAAGTTTCAAAAACAAAAAATAATAAATAGAACTTCTGCAGGTAAAAAGTATATTTGAAATTTTAAAAAAACACACAAAATGGGCACTAACAGTAGGTTACACACTGCAAAGAGAATTGCAGTGAAAAAAACTAGCAATAGAAATTATCCACAGTAAATCACAAAGGAAAAAGATTGATGAAAAAAGCAGCAGGATGATGCCGGATGTGGTGGCATACGCCTGGAATCCCAGCATATGTGAGCGTGATGCAGGAAGATTACCATGAGCTCAAGGCCAGCCTGAGCTACATAGCAAGACCTTATCACAAACAAGCAGCAAGTCAACAGAATGAAGGAAGAAACTGTGTGACACACCCATATGATGGAACATTATTTGTGTGTGAAAAAGATGCATGATACCACATGGAGGAACCTTGAAAACATACACTAACTAAAAGAAGCCTGTCATTAAAGACCAGAAGTTATGATTTATCTTGCAGAACATATCAAAAATAAGAAAAAATATAGTGACAGACAGTTAGTGGCTTCCATGGACCATGGGACCAAAGAGTGGAGGAATGGCTAAAGGACGCAGGATTTCTTTGAAGCTGATGAAAATCTTCTAAAATTGGCTACAATGCTGATTCTTGTAATTATGAAAATGTTAAAAGCCTTAAATTTTCACTTTAATGCACGAATATATGATCTGTGGATTGTATCTCAATAAAAAAATTTAACAAAGTTTAGTGACGTGTGGTTCAATATTACAGTCTACCATATCTATAATTAGAATTCCAGGAAGAGCTAGATGAGGAAAATAATATTTGAATAATTAGTAGCTGAACTTTTGCAAATCTAATGAAAACTATAAAATCCATATCCAAGAAGCTCAAAAAACTCCAAAAAAAGATAATAGTGAAGAAGATGAAGCTAAGGCCTCTCAAAGCCAGTTGATGAAAATCACTGATAAAGAGAAAGTGATTTTTTAAATGGCCCTAGAGAGAAGAAATATTCTGTACAGGAGAACTAAGCTGACAGTGACCACAGCCCAAATGGTGGAAGCTGAAGACAATGGACTGACATCCTTAAAATATTCAAAGGCCTGCATTAGAAGAAATGTTGCAGGAATTTCTTCAGGCTGAAGGGAAATGATACCAGACAGAAACAGAGATTCACACAAAAGAATGATGAATGCTAGAAATGACAAATACATCTAGGAAATACAAAAAGGTACGTTTTTTTCCATTTAAAAAGTTCTTCAAAAGGTAATCAATTTGGGGGGTAGAATACACATAATCAGTGCACTATACATGCGCATATGGAAAGATCATAGCAAACTTCACCAACAGAAAATATTTTGAGTACTCTGACTTTGATGAAAAAGGAAAACCTTTCAGTGAATGTCTCTGTGCTCTACTAAAAATTAAGTTTTTAAATAATAAAAAATGATTAACTTATCGAAATGTCTCACTGTGTCCCATAAGTATGTGCAGTTACTAGGTATAAAATAAAAATGTATTTAAAAAGATAATTGACTACTAAATGCCACTGAATTATTCATTTTAAATGGCAAATTTCATCTTGCCAATTTTACCTCAAATTATTTTTTAAAAGATAACTATTAATTAAATAATAATAATCTACTTGGGGGTGTATAATATATGTACAAGCAAAACGGATTGCACCAAAAACAGAAAGAGTTCTTATGCATGAAGCAACGTTAAAGCATCTAAAGGCAATTTGTAATGAGTTAAAAACTGTTTGTTTCAAACCCAAAAGCAGCTATAAAAATAGATGAGCCAAATGGTGGAGATAAAATAGAATGGTGAAGATTTTATTTACTCCTTGATGCTTGTCTCTCAAGGAAGTGGACCTTAATTACCATCTCATTGAATATGGACTGAATTTAGTGGCCTGCATGTAGTGAATAGAAGAATTTGAAAAGGAAAAGCAATATTGTTACAATGGACAATCCTGGAAGATACCACTTTAACTAAATGATCGAGGTTAAAATCACCTGTAGTCAGGTGGATGCCATACTGTGTGATCAGATGATGACATGGAAAGGTGACATTAGCTCTATGATATTTTCTCAAAAGTCAATAACCATAAACTAATCAGGAGAAATCAACAGATTAAGCCAAAGTGAGAGTTATTCTATAAAATATCTAAGTAGTGCTCCACAAAGTTGCTCATGTCATCAAAAAGCAGAAAACTCTCAGAAACTGTCACAACCAGAAGGAACCTAAAGAGATAATGACTAGCATGTGATATCCTGAATGGGATACTGGAATAGAAATGGGCAGTGGGAAAATTGAAAAGGAATCTGTAGTCTATTAACACGATGGTGCCAATGTTGATGTGTTGGTTTTCTTCCATATACCATCTTATATAAGATGCTAACATTAAAGAAGGTTGGATGAAAGGTCTATGGGAATTCTCTGTGGCATCTCTGCAAATTGTTAGCCTAAAATTATTAAATTGAAAGTATGTTTAAGAATGTACTTGTATTAGTCACTGTTGACTTCTGTTTAGGTTGGATACTTTTAAAGAAAAAGAAATCCAGCACGCATTTCTGGAGACTCAAGTGGATGGAGCTAGCTGTCATCAGCTCAGTTCAGAGAAAGACCTCATAATAAAGAGTGCCTCCATGGCAGAAGGGTGTGTAGAAAGATCACATTGCCAGGCAGGAATTCAAAGAAGAGCATGGAGAGTGGCCAAGCTTGATCTTTCATAAATCTTTCATGAGAACCCAATCAAGGTCCCAGAAAAACTACCCTAATCTCTTTTGTGAGAAGAGGTCCCAGCAAGACTTAATCACCTCCCACTATGCCCCAACCCTGAACAGCACCACCAGCTCTTAACATCAACACACTGGGTACCAATTTTCCAACACAAGAACACACTTTGGGAGAACACACTTAAACTAAATCCAAATCATAAGGACACTCAATCCAAAAGAAGACAGGAAAAATAAAGAAATATCTGATCAAAGAGAGAGAGAGAGAGAGAGAGAGAGAGGGAGAGAGAGAGAGAGAGAGAGAGAGAGAGAGAGAGAGAGAGAGAAAGATGGGAATAACAGAAAAGGAGTAACCTAACTCCATCTGCAGCAATCATTACATTACATATACACAGACTCTAAGTAGTACAGTGGGGAAGTAGATTACCCTACTTTACTGAAAACAAAATTAGACTCAACTTCTTCTGCTTTCTATGGGAACTATCTTTTAAGTGCTTGTATAAAAATACAGGTAGGTTAAAGCCAAAATGATAGATAAGGATATAGCAGGGGTACCTATATTAATTTCAAAATAAGCTTCAAGATATGGAATATTACTTACAAGTAAATACATTCACAATAATAAAAGGTTCACTCTATCAAGAAAATATAACAGTCTTAGTTGTATAAGCACCTAACAAGGAGCTTCAAAATGCATGAATCCAAAGTGAACAGAGCCACAACAAAAACAGACTCACAGGTGCTGTGATGCACTCCTGTAATCCAGCACTTTGGAATCTAAGGTGGGAAGACAGCAAGTTCAAGCCCCACCTTGGTAATTTAGCAAAACCCTGTCTCAAAATAAAAAACCAAAAAGGATTAAATATATAACTCAATATAAGGTCTTGGCTTCAATCTTCAAAAAAATAAAGAAATAGACAAACTGATAATTACAGAAGGAGGTTGACATTTCTCTCCCAATAGCTGATAAAACAAAGAAACAGAAAATTGGCAAAGATATAGAAGATTTGAACAACACCACTAATCAGCTTGATTTATTGGACATAAATAGACCACTACACTCAACATCCACTTATATGCATCCTTCTAAAGTATAGATGGAGGGCTAGCAAGATGGCTCAGCAGTCTAAAGCGCATGCTTAAGAAAGCTTAGGCAACCACAGGGACTGTGGTTAGACCCCTGGAACCACATGCGGTGCCATCCCCACCCCCAGGGCAGGCTGGGCCGGCCATAATAATAATAAAAAAAGAAAAAAACAATTCTAAAGTATAGATGGAATATTCTCTAAGGAAGACTATAATAATACAATTGTTATTATACTATTGTACAATTAGAAACCAATAATGAAAAAAGATGCTTGGAAAAATGTTTAAATATTTGGAAAATAAAATAATATATATTCAAATACTCTATTGACCAAAGAACAAATTCAAAACGAAATTGTAGAGGCTGAGGCAGTAGATTTCAAGTTTAAAGTCAACCTAGGCAACTTAGCGAGACCTTCTCAAAATAAAAAGGAACTGGTATGTAACTTGGGTTCAGTTTCTAGTACCACACACCAAAAAAAGAGAAATTTGAAAGTGTTTTTAAAGGAAGAAATATATTTTTAAAATGTTGCAGTGTCACTAACTTGGTATTTAGGAAAGTTCTTAATATTTATATTAGAATACAAAAAAGGTCTCAGATCAATGACCTCAGCTTCAAATTTACTAAGCTAGAAAAAACAAGAGCAAATTAAATGCAAATTACATGGAAGGATGTAATAAAGATAAAAGGAAAAATCAATGAGCTGATAAAATAATACAGAAAGCCAATGATTCCAAAGGCTGATGCTATAAAAAGATCACATTCAGCTAAATAGTACTGGTTGTGTGGTTGTATTCATTGGTTAAAACTCACTTAATTGTATATGTACTATGGATGTGTTCTGTTGTCTGTAAATTATATTCAGTGGACAGATTTGAACTGACACTTCAGACAGGAAGACATACAAATAACACATGAAAAATTTTCAAGGCATTAGCAGACATTGATGAAATTCAAATTAAAACCACTGTGATATACTAGTACACACATACCAGGATGGCTGAAAGATAATAAAACCAAGTGGGATATAAAGCAAAGGTAACTCTCGCATTGCTACCTGGAGTATAAAATGGTTAGACCATTGTGGAAATAAATCTGATCAATTTCTTATACAATTAAACATAAGCCAGTGCTTTGTTTCAGTCACTCCACTCTGAGATAGTTATCTAAAACAAATAAGCACAAAGGCTAACTATAAGACTTCCAGGAGGGACCAGCCAAATAGCTCAGCAGATTAAGACACCTGGAAGCAGGCACAAGGGCTGGGGTTTCAATTCCCAGGATGCCTGTGCCAGCCCCACCCCTGGGGTGTGCTGAGACTGCAATTGAGACTGGTCATGGTGGTATGCACTTCGGCTGTAAATAGGCGGATCACTATGAGTCTGATCTAGTAGAGAGATCCTGAACACCCTGTAGGCCCTTCCTTAAAATACGAAGAAAAGCAAAACACTCACAGGAGATCATTCATAGTAGATTTACTTATAAAACCCCAAACTAGAAAAAGCCCAAGTATCCAGCAATGGGTGAACAGATAGTAAAATTGTGGTATAGCCATGAAGTGGTATACAATATACATCATAATTGATATTCACAAACAACATATATTATAGCATTAGTATGCTACATATTCATCAATGAAAGGAACAATCCAAATTACATGCTACAGAAGGATAAATCTCAAAAATATTATGCTAATTGAAAGAATCAGGTACAAAGAGTAGATACTGTGCAGCTCCTTTTATTTGAAATTCTAAACTAAGAAAATTAACCTATAGTAACCAAAAGCAAAATGATACCTGCTAAGTGTCAAGAATGGGAATGAAATTGATTGTAACATTTTTGAAGGAAACTTCTCACCATGTTCAAATGAAGTAAGTCTTGATCATGGTGGTTTTAGTTTGGGGATTTGTTTGTTTGTGTTTTATGTGAGACAGGATCTCACTATGTAGCCCAGGCTGACCTCAAACTCACAGCAATCCTCCTGCCTCAACCTTCCAAGTGTTAGGAAAATACAGGAATGCACCACCATCCCCAATGTAGTAGTGGTTTTACATACAGGGTCAGTCTTAGGGAGCTTCAAACCTTGGTAAATGCATTTGGTCCAGCCCCTGTCAGTGTACACTACATGAGTCCTCTAAAATCAGTATGTTGACACATTCTGGAGGTCATATTTCATGCATTTCTGTCTAAAAACTATTGCTGTGCTGAGTGGAGCAATCAACACTGACTTCGTGAGGCCAGACCCAGAGATAGTACTATAGATGATCCTGTGAGTGAAACCCTAGGGTTCTGTGTACATCTTGGTGACTCAAAGCATGGGATGGCAGGTCTAGAGCTGCAAAGACTGCCTTGAATGGGAGAAACCTGGACTAGATCCTGTGTCTAGTTGGGATGCATTCTGGCCTAAGGACAGCTAACTCTGGTGATACTGCTGTCTCTGCCCAGTCACAAATTTGAAAGGGGAAATCTGAAAATTTCACAGAAAGTGCAGCAAAGTATGTGGAGTTGGGGCCCTGAGATTCAGGTAGCATTTGTTGCCTGGTATGTTGGTCATTTTCAATCACCACAATGAAATACCTGCTGCAGGCTACTTAGAAAGAAACAAGTTTATTAAACTCTTGGTTTGGAAAGTTTGAGGGGATGGCACTGGCGTTAGCTCAGGTCCAATGAGGGCCTTCTCAACTGCATCATACTGTGGTGAGTGGCAGTGGCAGGATCAAGGGGTGGGGGCGAGGAGGGACAAGCAATTACACTGCCAAACAGGCAGCTAGAGGGCATGTCCCTAATTGATCCAAAGACCTCCTACTAGGTCCTACCTGCCAGCACAGCCTCACTGAGAACCGGGCTTACAACACTTGAACCATAGTCAAACCATAGCACATGAGAATACACATGTATCAAAATTCACTGAACTGTACACTGGTAATGGGCATGTTTTCTGCACATAAGTTATACCTCAATAAAGTAGAGAATAATTCTCAGCCCCACTCCAAATAAATTCAGACTTCCTTCTCTCTGGACACTCTGTAAAACCTTTATTTGCTGGTACCCAATTGCCTACAGAATGACATCTATAATACACATCCAGCTAGCCCTGAGTTGCTTCAGCCTCAGCCCAGATGTACCCTTCCTCACACACTGTCCACACTCAACTGTGTTGTATTATAAAAATGCCTGCACCTCTTTTGAATACTATACCCCTACATACTAGGTTTCCCTTGCACAAGCATGTACTGTGTCCATGCAAAGGATTCCTGCCTGTTACTCAAAGTCATCTGAAATGTCACTTCTTGTATGTAATCTTTCCTGGCCACCAAACACAGCTGGGATGGTAGGAGAAAAGATGAGCTCTTGCCCATGAGCTCACAAGTCTGAGACACTTTATATAGCTATGCCACTTGTCAAAACTGAACTGATGGTACCTGTCTGGGGGCCTCCTCCAACATCAAATTGCAAATTCCAACACAGGCATCATTGGTTCTTCTTCCTAACATCTAGCACAGTGCCTGGCAATATCTAAGATCTTAAGAGAAGCTTCTGAATAAATGAATGAATCATTCCATAAATCGATGAAATGTTTTCCCTTTTCAATTCAGTGGAGAGTGGTTTTACCACAAAAAAGGACCTATAAGAAAAACTTTCATTCCTGAACATCCCAGAAATGAGGAATATTTGGCCATGGGTCTGTTTAAACTGCAGCTTAGGACACTGCTGTATTTCAACCTATCAAGGACTTGGATTTGTGAGTCAGCCAGGGTCAGCAGTTATCTGCAGCCACTTAGAGGTTTTGTACACAATGTCAGCAGTAGCATCACTATTTTCATTGGGCAGTTGTTATGTGGCAGGTACTGGTATATATATTTTTGCATATTAACTCATTTAATTTGTACAATAACTCAGTAAGGAAAGTGCTATTGGGATGAACCAAATTGAACTTAGGAGTAGTTGACCTTTTTGGACCTACATAACAGATTTTTGTATGCTGAAGCCTAATATTACCATCCTCTTTTTAGAGCCAAGAAAGTGAAGCTCGAGGCAGTGAGCCCCTTGCTCACGTTCGAATGTTGATCCCAGAGACCTTTTGCTATTTTGCCACACTGCCGGCTCACATCACGTGTGAAATTCCTACCCTAAGCCAGTCCCACAGAGACTAAGAAGTAGGATAGGGTTGGGCTTGGCTAGGATTTT
The DNA here is from genome assembly GCA_004027025.1 of Myocastor coypus. NCBI lineage: Eukaryota > Metazoa > Chordata > Mammalia > Rodentia > Myocastoridae > Myocastor > Myocastor coypus. Next base: position 10,483 of record PVJA010025413.1, read on the forward strand.
AAATATGGGAGGGGGCATGAGCAGTGTGGCCTACAAATGTTAGTCTTTCAGTGGTCGCATTTCCAATTTTATTATAGTCTCTCACTCCTCCAGAATCAACCTCTCTGGCGCCCCACCTCCATCCCCACACACAGAAGGAAGAGCCAAGCTTCTGACTCATATACCACACTGCAGTTGCCTTGACTTTGTTCACGTAGGCCCAGTGGCTCAAGAATCTGGCTTCAGCCTTGGTGGTGTCCTTAGTTGGCACCCAGTGGAGCCACTGCATGCTCTATTTGCCATGGACACGACTGGCACAGGTGCCATAGCCCTAGGGAAGACAACCATCTGAGCAGGCTGAGAGTCAAGTCTGAAGTCCAAGGCCATGCCCAGCATCGGAGCGAGTACAGGCAGCTGTGGGGCAAGGGGAGGGGGCCTCCTACCAGTTGTGTTTTGAGTCTTGACAGATCTAACAGACCCCAAACGTGGCATCTCCCCGCCTCCATATCAGGCACTAGACAGTACCTACTGGATCAACAGACCTGGAGATTGGCAAAGGAAAGACATTATACAGGATTCATTGACCCACCAGGGACAACCCATAGTGACCCCAGCTCAAAGTGTGTGGGAAATGACAGGGCGTTACCTGGACTAGGGAAGGGTGTAGAATGCAGGCCAGGGAATGCAGATAGACAGAAGCCCAGACTTCAGGGGCCCGAGGAGTGGAGGGAGAGGCAGCAAGTTCAGGCAGGCAGTCCATATGGTTCTGACTTGAGAGGAGCACTGGGGGTAGGAGGCAGCTGAGTTGGATGTTGATCTGAGACTACAAGCCCAGGCCACAGGAGGAGAGAGGAACAGGAAAGGCTTCCTATAAGAAGGTCCGAAAGAGAAGCAGACAGATCCAGGATCTTAACAAAAGTTGTTTCTGAGGCTTATTTTCCTGTTTCCTCTCTCAGGATGGGAAAGCCTGCAATACCTCAAAGCACTGGGCTGGAGAATAGGGAGCTTCAGTACTAGGTCCAGCCACCACTCCAAGCCTTGCCCTCTCTGGACGTCAGTTCTCTGTGTGCACAAGCAATGAGGCAGGATGGGTCAAGAAGTTGGTTGGTGAGAGTGTGGTCACCGTTCTGCAGTTTTTCTTTTTATTTTGAAAATGTTTTTCAACAAGAATCAATGTGGCAGCTCATCATGTTAGGCAAATAAAACTAGAGTTGCTCTCACATCCCTTCCTAAGGGTGCCCCCAGGTCCTACATGGCAGCCCAGACTCTGTCTTCATGGACACTGGGTTAGACCAGTGGTTCACACACTTGCATGCCATCATCACCTGGAGGAGGTGTTAAGCCACAGATGGTCTACTCCTTGCCTCTCTAAGCCAGTACATCTGGTACAGAGCCCACGAATCTGCAATTCTAATGATTTCCTAGTTAATGCTACTGCTGCTGGTCTAAGGTGCATGCTATAAGAAGCAGTGGGTCCAATTACAACTGTAGGCACTTTTGTACTCACAACTAGTCAGGATTTACATGAAATCTCCCACCAATATATTCTCTAGGATATGACAGCATGGTAGAGCACCTAGCATCATGCATGGCAATTAGTAGGAACTCAATCAAAGCTGGTAGGGTCTACTTCTAAGTGCCCAGCTTATAGGGCTCTGTAGATGTAAAACTAGTGGTCAAGGGAATGACGGGGCAAAAGCCTTGCTTATGATGAATTTACAATCTGTCCCACCTCCTCCCCCAGAAGTAACAGCCTGGCTAATTCTACCATCAGAGATTATTGCATGTTAAGCATTATCCTTTCCAGACATGTTTTTCCAGATAAACTTCTTGAGATGTGGGCAGTTGTTCATTCCCCGGCCCCCCCAGTGCTTGTGGATGTTTTTCCCATTTGTAGGGAGCACTATCTCAATCCTATGTGAGTTCTTCCAAGGCAAAAACCTGAGCTGTCTCGTTCTTCTCAGCATCCTCCATGGCTTGGGGCCCAATGTCTCACACAGAATGGGGCCTCAGTACAAGTTTATGGAACAGAATACTAGAAGGATGCAAGCCCTGACTTGACTGAACCTTTGTGGACTACCATCATGGTTAAGGCTACCCACTTGGGAACCTCAGAAGGGCATCGAGGAAGGCAAGTCTCGGGCCTCATTCACATGGGATTGATTCCCAGGAGGTTTTCCAAATGGGTCCCAGGAATGGTCAGGGCCCCTCATTTCCTGCTTCCTCCTTTTCAGCTTCACCTCGTTCTTTAACAAATTGGCACTGGCCCTGGTAACAGACTTGATCATTTCCCTTTGCTTCATGATTGTGTTAAGTGACTGCCAAAGTCCCATTCCTGAATAGTCAGCACATTCCTCAGGACTGCAAGTGGAAGCCCATCTGCACCGGGAGAGCTTCCTTTCCTTTATTGTGCTATTTTGGCTTCAATTTCCCATTTGGACAGGAGCATCTTCCAGCCGGTGAGGAAGGGAGAGGGTGGAGAGGATCACCACCACCTTCCTTGAGTTCTCATTCATCTCCCTCGTTTCCCTGAAAAGAAATCAGCTACGTGCCTGGCACTGCTCTTAGCTCTCTGTATGTAGTCAGTGTTTATAACAACCTGTGACAAAGGTGCAAATATCACCCCCATTCTCTCGATAGGGAAACTAAGGCAGAAAGCAGTGAAGTGGCTGACAAAACTTGTGAGAGAGCTGAGATTTGAACTGAGGCAATCTGGCTCTGGAGGGTGATCTCTTACTCACTGCCTTTACCACGTTGCAGAATAGGGTTCCTGAGGCTCCAGATCTGGGAAGAGTGCTGGGGACATAGCACTTTCCTTTGCACTGTTGTTGATGCCAAGGGTCACCTGTATTAAAAGCAAAAGTGCCACAGAGAAACAGGTTTTCGCCATCCTGTACCACTCACTTACTCATTTAATGCTGTGTTTGAACTTGCAGATCCTAAGCCAATGGGAGAATAAGGACTCTACCCTGGGGGATGATTGTAAGGGGCTGGTGGAATAATGCAAAACAGCTTCCGGGAATCTAGAATCTAGGCTTCATTGTGTGTAGGTCTCACATCAACACAAAGAAGGTAGTAAGGAGGAACTGAGGCTCGAGGTGCTCCCAGCCAGCCTGAGCCCCTGCGCGCACACACTTCACTGCTGCACTGGCTACAAACACTTGTGGTTATTCATTTGATCCTCACAACAACCCCATGAAGTAGGAAATATTATTATGCCTGCATTCCATTTCACAGATAAAGAAGCTAAGACATGGAGATATCAGGCAACTTGCCCTCATTCACACAGACAGGAAGACTGGTAGCTCTAAGACTTCGATCCAGACTGCAGTTTAAACTGGCTTAGATTGTGAGATCTCCAGTGTGTTCACTTAACTGTGACAATGTGCCATCTCTTAGCATTGAAGCCACCTTCAGGTACTTGAAGTACCATATTACCATAACCCTCTCCACCTCTTCTCCTTGTGTCTTTGCTGTTCCAGATGGACTTGATCTTCCTCATAACCATTTCTCTTAGACGCGCTTGAGTTCAAATTGTAGTGCAGCCACTCACTCGCAGTGGCCTCTGTGTCTCCCTGTGCCTCTGATCTGTAAAGTCCATCTGGTGATGGGAATGCGCTCACAGGGTATTGCAAGCATCTATGTCTACAAGGGTGGATTCCCCCATCACCACCACCACCTCCTGCTGTGTCTTCTCCAGCCCAACCCAGCATCCTGCAGGGGGAAACGGTGTTTAACGCCCTTTCACTTATCAGTCTCACCTTCCATGTCTGTCTCTTCCTGTCCCAAATGAAAGGCAGTCTTCAGTTACGCATTCCCTAGGCTTTTCAAAACTGGGTAATTATAATTCCTCCCAGGAGATCAGAGAAACCCATTTCCCTAGCATTTGAAGCAGGAATTCTATTGTTATTTCATAACTCAAGTATGACCAAAGTGGCCCAGCCCATGTCTTATTTTCCGCATCCTTAAGAGAAGTGGGGAATAGATAACTTGCCTAAGATGTAACCTGAGCACCCTAAGGCCAGAGTCCCTAAGAAGGAAATTCAAAGATATCAATTTCAAGTACTTACCTAGAACTGGCAATTTCTTGCCACACCAGTGCCTTTGGGTGTCTCACCCTCTAGCATTCTTCACAGTATTTAAGTGCTGGGTCAGAAATATAAATGATCCAGTATCTTTCCCTATCTTCCTAAGTGTTTCTGTTCTATAATTCCATTCTGTACTCACTGCTCATGCCTTGGCTCGAGCCAAGGCAGAATTAGAAGTTCTCTTCAATTAGTTCTTCATTCACAGACTCTGATCCTGGCCATTGAGAGGGCCCTACATCTTGCGCAAAATGTTCCTTAACCTTGTTCACAGAAGGAACCCTAACATACAGTTGCTCTTTGTGTTGTTCATAAGCTGATTATACATTGCAGAATGAGGCAGCCCAAACACAGAAAGGTAAAGCAATCTGCCCAACATCAGACACGAGCCAGTCTTCCATCCCACTCATATACTAACCCTGAAGTTTAGTCCAAGTTTTAGCCACAAGGAACAAACACTGCAAGCATGTGGATGCATCAGTCCAAAGGGATCCCTATTACTAAGGCTCCAGCTCAGACACAGGTGGGTGGACATGATATCTTTGCCTCTGAAAAAGAGACCAGTCTTCCAGGCATCACAGGGTACAGGGGTTATTGAAAAGAATTCTTGCCCAGGAAGAGGGATTTGTCTGCTCAAAGAAATCAATAAATTACTATTGAATGCACTCCAACCTCAGTCACTCAAACTAATTGGAGGTAGCCTTTCAAATTAGTGAACCATCTGCATTGTAGGTTACTTATAAAGAAATGAAGCTTTATTGCTTTCAATAATTCACAGAGACTCCAAGTGGACTAACAAATTGTGGCCTAATTGAGGTCTTAGGAAACTCACCTTAATGAAATGAAAAGAATCCCCAGCCTCCATCACTTATATGCAAATAGTTCTGCCAAAGGGGTGACAAAGTCTGTGGGCTTGAAGTTTGGAAAACCAGTGCTCACAATCCATGCATTATCTCCATTCATTTGCCCACAGTAGGCAAAGTAAGGCCTGGAAGAGCCCAGGCCATCGCCACTTACAACTCATGGAGTGATTTCTAATGAAATTCTACTGTAAAAGGAAACAGAGAGGAGCCTTAGAAGTAGCAGGTGCAATCTTTCTACTGGTAGAATAAAAGATGGTTTTGAAATACTGTCACTTCCTTTCATCTTTTTTCCTAAGAAGACATTAGGAAAAACAAGCTACCAACGTAAGTAAAGTGCCTCAGTGCTTTGTCAAAACCCGGAACAAACAGTAAGAGGAAGAAAATCTGAAGGTCGAGGAAAGGAAATAAACAAGAAGAGTAAGTAAAGCATGAATCATCTGTTACCACCTGACGGCTCCTTAAAAATAAAAATAAAAATAAAAATAAAACCATGGAAGGAAACAGTCCATGCATGGTTTGCATTTTAATAGAGGATCTGGTAGAGGTTCTGTGACCTTTTATTTCACAGAAACAAACTTGTCTTAGGTTTCTGATTTGGTTGTTTGGGTGTATTAGTTTTTAGTTTTTATTACTGTGTTTGCAGTGCATGTTTACATTCCTCTGGGGAGCTGGTGCATGTTCATAATACATCTTCATTCTTTTTACTTCCCCATCCTGTCCACTCCCTCTCCTCCACCTCTTGATCCCCTTCCCATTTGAGAAACATCTTGCTCCCTACTTCCTATCGTCTATCTTTTATTTTGTTCTTTATTTATACCTTGGATTTCTCATGGAAGAAACACCATGAAATTTTTAAGCTTGTGAGTCTGATCTACTTCACAGTACAATCCCAAGGTCTTTTGTGCCTTTTCTTTGAGGTCCTCCAGGCCGCAAGGCAGCCAGCAGCACTGGTGTCCACTTTTCTCCTGGCCACTCTGAGTGGAGACAGGAGAAGGACATTTTCTTTCCATATGTTTAATTGTCTTTCTCTTATTTCCCAAAGTCTTGAAAGTGGCTTACAAGAAAGCCATAAAACAATGACAAACATAAACAATGATTCAGGACCAGGGGAAATAGCAATCAATTAAAAAGCACCCAACATTGGGGTGGGGGGATATAGTTCAGCAGTACAAATACTTGCCTAGCAATTGCAAGGTCCTGAGACAGACTGTTGGTGAGAGAGAAATAGAGAGAGAGAGAGAGAGAGAGAGAGAGAGAGAGAGAGAGAGAGAGGAAAACCCAATGACAAAGAATTTAAAGGACATCTAGAGTGACACTTACATAGCTGAAAAAGGTAGAATGGGGACTCATTCCATCCAAGTGCAGTGGGCCAACTCCCAAGAGATCACAAGTGGCTCTGTACATTGGCCCTTCTGTGCAGTTTTGGATCAGACACTTCATTCTTTGAGCTTGTCTCAGGTTCAGTTCTGAATAATGGGTCCTGTATATATGCTCTATTTCACACACTGATATGGGGATTTGGTGAGACAATGTCTGTAAGCCACCAAGCCTCACTGTCTCACAGAGAGCATGGGCCCTGCAAGTAGAAGATATGACAGATATGAAGACAATATCCCATGATGCATTTGCCCATTAAGGCATCTTATTTTACCCTCATATCATCTAGGCCCTGGGCCCAGGGTCATGGAGAAAGGGGAGCAGAGGAAGGGAGCAGTCCTGCAAAAGGCGCTGCTCCAAGTGAGTTCCAGAAATGGGTTCCGGGGGACGGAACTTGGGTGAGGAATATGGTGGTGGTGTATAGGGCAGAGTCAGACCTCTTCTACCAGAGCAAAGAACAGGTAAGATATAGGTATGCAAAGGGGAGAACAGGCAGGATCTGATCATGGAATTTTAAAAATCTGGCCAGATGTTGTAGGAATTTCAACCACATTTCACAGGAAGCCAGAGTCACTGAAGGATTTTGAGCAGGGGAAGGATGTGACATATTGTTGAAGGGGATGTTTTCAAAGGTGGAGTCCATCTGCTGCTGTCTGTTCTGTGCAGGCTACGGTGGTGGCTAGGAGGAGGAAGCGGAGACTGGCAGAGCAGCTGCAAGAATCTGAGGAATGGACAGGCAGGGAAAGCTCAAGCTAAGGCCATGGGGATGGAGAAGATGCACAATTCCAACTTAAAGTTAGGGGTACTTGAGGGGGTACCATTTGCCATCCTTCCCTCTAGATGGGAAACTTCATGAGAGTAGGGACCATGGATCCTTGGCTCATCACTGGAACCTCCCCCGGACCTAGCATAATATTTAGCATGCACTATGTGCTCAGCAAGTGTTTTAGAAATGAATGAATGAGTGAATGAATGAATGAATGAATGAGTGAATGAGTGAATGAATGCCTCCATGTAGACACTGAATAAGAGTCAAAATGACCGCTTAATCAACAAATAACAATCGTACACAAAAAAAAGCAAAATAGAGGGCTATCCAAAAGAATCTCATCATTATAACTCTCTGTCACTGTCCCTGGACGTACACTGACAATCTAGCATGGGAAGAACTGTTCACCAGAGAGAGACAGAACTGCCTGGGAAATAACGCACCTATAGCAGAACACACAGTGGCAGCGATAGGAAACATATCCACCATGTGTTCCCTGGACAGCTCACACCATGTATGAACAGCGAGAAATGGGCAAATTACAGACAGCAGAAGAGAAATGCGAATGCTCACTTCATAAAAGGGCGAGCATACTTGAGACCAGGATTTGAGTTACTAAAACTGGATTCCTATCCAGAACAGTGAAGAGCAATGGTAAAACCCTAGATTTGAGTGTCTTATGAGGCTAACTCCTGGCCTAGGCAAAACATAGAATGGGGTAGGTAAGAGGTTAGGCCCTAATATTGGGCTACCTGGGTTTATACTGGGATGCAACACCATCTAGCTGGACAGCCTTCACCTCAGCCTTTTTTGATTCCTCATCTATAAAACCTAATAACAACATTTGGTTCTGCTTCATGAAGTGAACATGAAGACCTAGCAAGGTACTGCGTGCGCATAATGCATTCAGCACCACCTGCAGAGTCTCAGCACATGTCAGCGTGCACCCTTTTGTTGGTTGGTTGGCTTGATTACTTTTTCAGAGTCTTGTTATATTCCCTAGGCTGGTCTGAAACTTGCAATCTTCCTGCTTCAGCCTACCAGATAACTATAAGTGTGTTCCACAAACTCAGCTTTAGCTCTCACTCTTACTTAATTTGAAGTATATGACTTTAAACAAGTCACAGCCCTGCTCTTGGGCTTAGTTTCCTCTTGAGCCTGACGATTCTTTAATCTATACTCTAGGGATGCATCTCTACCTGTATTCTGAACATCATCTTTCACACATAGAAGCATCTCCATTGCTTAGGATACTCAACCAATAAACCAATAACTCTGCTTTGCAAGGGTCACTGAGACTCCTAGAAAAGAAAAGAAGGTACAAGACTAGGATTGATGCATCTTTCTTACTATACTTTGTAAACCTCCCCTTCTTCCCATGAATTCTAGTTTCCTTCACTTCTCCCAAGACACTATTTCCTTAACCGTTTTCATCCAAGATGCTAAAGCAGGGGGAGCCCGAGGTACTGCTGTCCTCTAGACAGCTCTTCTAGGCAACACTCCATTTGGAATGAGGCCCCCCCCCAAGTTCTTCCATCAGGTTTCTCTTCCCTACTCCCCACTCCAACTGAGACAACTACAATCACATCAACCTCTGCTGCCCTCTGCTGTCTGGCTGCAGAGGCGCTGGCTCCAGTTGGGCCAGCAAAGGGCCATGTGGAACTCAGCAGTATATGGTGAATGTGTTGCCCATATCCAGGCTCTCTCTTCATCTTCACAAGTACAACCTGTCCTATATAACCAAGCCCCAGCTGGTATAGTCCATGAGTTTGAAGCTGAGTCTTCATCAAGGAAGATGCACTATTACCACTATCCATACTCTCATCCAAATCTCCTTTTCAAACATTCCACAATCATTTATTGTGAATTTGCTGCATGCCAGGCACCATGTAAGTCTTATTTTATTTAATTATCTTAGTGAATCCTGGCACCAACTCTGCAAGTAGGTAAAATTATTATCCTCGTTTTACAGATGAAGAAACAGTCAGAGAGGTAACTGCCACACCACAATTCACAGGGCCAGTGCCGGACAGAGATAGGACATAAAAAAAGGATCTGCCTAGTTCTAGTGCTTGTGTTCTTCACCACCTGCATTGCTGTGAAAGTTGGTTGAGAGACTAAGAGAGTGAAGGTAGAAAATCCAGTTAGGGTCTGTGACATTAGTCCATGACACAAAGCAGGGATGCTCTTTAAATGTGTTTAGGAAACGAAGTTGACGACATGGTGACTGACTGAATGTGGAGGCTGGAGAGAGGGGCCCGGAAACAGCCCTCTGGTTTCTGGCTTGGGCAACTGGGTGAGCAGGGATATGTTTGCATATGGTGGAAATTAAGACACTCATTTTAGATGTGCTAAGAGCGAGACATCCAGGCATAACTAATCAGGAGGTAAGTGGTTTCATGAGTCTAGAGCTCAGGAAGGAGGCCTGGGCTGCTGTCAGCTAGAAGATAGGTGAGATTTTCCAGGGAGTGTGTAACTCACCAGAAAAGAGGTCTGAGGCTGGAACGTCAACCTTTAAAAGAAAGACAGAGTAAAACGAATATAGAAAGAAGGCAAAGAGCTAGGCTTGGAGGAAATTTGGGCAGCATGAATTCAAAGTGATGTCAGTCCACAGTTTAGAGGTATTGTCTCACAGACAAAGCAGATAGTTCAGATGTCCCGAGATTCAGTCACTCATTCAACAAATATTTAAGAGCTAAGGGCCAGCCAAATAGCTCAACGGATTAACGTGCCTGCAAGCAGGCAGAAGGGCCGGGGGTTTGATCCCCAGGCCTGCCGTGAAGGTCTCGCCCACCCCCAGGCATGCTGAGACAGCAACTGAGACTGGGCATGATGGCGTGTTCCATATAATTCCCGTTCTTGGGAGGATGTAAACAGGCTGCTCACTAAGGGTCTGATCTAGTAGTGAGACCCTGAGCACTTGGTAAAGCCTACCCTGAAAAATACAAAATTTTTTTCTGAAGAGGAGCTACACAGTGCTACAGCACTGTCCCTGGGATGTAGCTGAGGACAAAAACAAATAAATAGATCCATGATATAATGCCAGGTAAATGCCCTGAAGAATAAATAAAACAGAAAAGAGGATAAAAGTGACAGAAGCAGTGTTTAAACAATGAGATCATGGAATACTTCTCTGCAGAAATGACATTTAAACAGAAGTCTGCCTGACATGAAAGAATGAGTCATGTTGATTCCTGGTACAAGAACTTTCCTCTTAGTAGGAACGATATGTGCAAAGGCCCTGGGGTGGGAGCATGCTTTACTTCGCGGTGGAGATAGGATCGATGTGCTCTAAGGACTGAGGAACAAGAGTCTTAAATGACTGCATACTGCACCAACCCCGCCCCCAGGGCACATTGAGCAGGCAACTGAGACTGAGAATGGTAGCAGCACGTGTAATCCCAGCACTTGGGAGGCTGAAAACAGGAGGATCACTACAAATCCCATTTACATAGTGAGACGCTGCAGATCCTGTAGACCTTATACCAAATACATTTTTTAAAAAGTGTCAAAAAAATGCGTCCAGTAAAAGGTAGATCAGAATGAAAAATCATGTAGTTTGGACCAAATAAGAAGTGAAAAGAGAGTCCAGGCATGGTGGCACACGCCTGTAATGCTGGCACTGGGGAGGGCTGTAACGCAAAGGCAGAAGAGGAGTGACAAGAGGTCAGGGAAAGCTTCTGGACCAAGCAGCACTTGACGTGATAACAGGAAGGAGGAGAACAGAAGGGTGAGATTCCCGGTGGAAAGCAAAGAACCAGCAATGCTCCTATGCTGAAGGGATCATGGGGATGGTACAGAAAGAGAGGTTGTGTGGTTGGGGAGGAGACAGCAGAGAGAGGGTCATGGGATGGCTGAGAAAGGAAGAGGACAGATGCCTGGAAGAGTACCCAAAGGCTGCCAGAAGACCTGAGTGGAAGCTGGGCGAGCCTGGCATTCTGATGGGGAAGCCCATCCTGGTGGTACATGAAGCTGAGCATGTGACCCACAGTCTGACTCACCTGTGACCACAGCAGCACACCCAGCTCACTAGCCTCTGCAGAGTGCTGGCCAGGCCCCACTGATTCCACAAAAGAGGGAGAAAGAAGGAGAAGAGGGAGTAAGAATGGCTGTGGGCAGCCTGAAGCTCTGGTGAGGAGCTTCCCACTCGGCCCTCCAACCACTACAAGGAGAAGACCAGCACCGCCCCTCAGGAGGGACCTCTTCCCTGCTGGCCAGCAGCTGTCTGGATAAGGAAGGCGTGGACCCCATAGCACCAAAGATCAACTCTATGAAACAAATTCTTGCCCCTTTCCCTCTGATCACCCACCCAGTACACACACACACACACACACACACACACACACACACACATGCATGTGCACACGTGCACGCAAGCATGTGTGTGGGTGTGTGTGGATGTGTGTGAGGGTTGTTTTTTGTCAAAGCAGAGCAGGTGTGATAGAATGAACACACAATAACACACTTCCTGTGGCTGCAAGAAGACTCTGCACTTAGCACATGCCTTTCAGGCAAGAAATGAGGAGGCCAAAACATACACTGCTGGACTTTAGTGTTCACTCAACAAATCTGTATTAATCCCACTTTTGCTGGGGTCTGTCCTACAAGATTTACAGAATCAAGATCTTACCTCAGGCATGGGTAACCTAGGAGGGACAAGTGTCTTAGTCACTTTCCTCACTGCAGAGAGCAGCATAAGACATCCACAATTTAAAAGATGATAGCCCACTACTATTATGGACTATTGGACTATGCGTACAGCTACTTTCTCTTAGTTCAATGACAAGAAAGATTTGTGCTAATAGTGTTTTTTTTTGTTGTTGTTGTTTGTTTTTGTTTTTGTTTTTTTTATGGCCGGCTCAGCCTGCCCTGAGGGCAGGGCTGGTGCAGCATGTGGTGCCAGGGGTCGAACCGCGGTCCCTAAAGCCGCCCAAGCTTCCCTAAGCAGGCGCTTCAGACCACTGAGCCATCCTGCCGGGCCCCCAACTAATAGTGTTTAGAAACATTATCATTTCTGCATCTTGTACTCTGAAGAACTGCTATGAAGACAACAACAGGGATTGTATTAATTATTGTGGGTGTCCTACTAACGTGTCTTGAATCTGTCTCATTGTTATTTCTTATTAAAAGTAATGAGAATTGTATAAAATAAAAAATAAAGGATGAAAGGGTTATTTTCATTCACAGTTTCACCACCTGCATTCCTGGTTTGGTGGGCTTGAACACAAAACCAACATGGTGGAAGAGGCTTAAATCAACAGCTTCCGGCACTTCTGCAGGCTCATTACGCCAAGAAAGAAGCTGCCCAGAAGGCGGGCACAGTTGCTGATGCTACTTCTTAGATAAGGAGAACATGATTTAAAAGTCAAATAATCCCTCATGGAATTGAGCTCAACGCTTGAAGACTTCCTAGTTTGTGCTATGGACCTCAACACCAAGAGCCACAAGTTACAAATTGAATGATAGATCATTTTGTATCAAAAGGTCAATTATGAAGCACCTAGAATTTTTCAATTATAAAAGTATATTCTCTGGGTTCTGCTATGCTCCAGACTTTTTTTTTCTGTTGTGGGTTTTGATTTTTTTCCCCAGAAATTGGTTTTATTTGATGTACGTAAGTCTTAAGTTTCTCAGTGAAGAAAATTCTCCACAAAAAAAATCAACAGCTTCCAACATTGCCAGTTTTGCCAATAACCCACTGCGATTATGGAACATTGGATTATGTATACAACTTCTTTCTCTTGGTTAAATGAGAGGAAATTTTTTGTACTAATAATAATTAGAAAAATTATAATGTCTACACCCTGTGCTCTGTATAACTACTATGAAGACAACAATATGCATCGTATCAAATATTGGGAAAGAACTACTAACATGTTTTGAAACTGTCACATTGTTATTTCTTATTAAAAGTAATAAAAATAAAATAAAATAATGTTTTTAAAAATAAAAAAAAAGAAGAACCATGAAAGAAGAGAAGAGAAAACTCATGTCATTAGTGTCCGGGAAACAGCAAACAAAGGGAAGAGCTAGTCTGGAAGAGAGGTGAAGCGGGTGCTGCCCCTCCCACCAGCGCATTCATCTCTGGATCCTTCCACCCATCAGTCCACTGATGAGTGCAGCTTGCTCCAGTCATCTCCCACATGCATGAGGCTGCATCAAAAGCCCAGCAGCAAGTCAAGAAAGGAAAGGGCTAGTGCAAGGCTTTTAAAATAGATGCTCAAGCAAAATGCTACAGGAGATGGAGAGATGAATTTGAGGCACTCAGCACTTACTGGACGAAGTGCAGCTTGACGTAGACTTTGACGCATGGTGAGAATGTGAAGAAGAGGTCGTAGGCAGTGGGACACACCAGGAAGAAATGCTTTTTTGATCACTGGGCTGCAGAGATTGAGTTCATTGCTAGGGGCATGGGAACCATAGAAAACCTTTAGGTGAGAAGACAGTAGGGGCCAATGGAAAGAGCACAGGTTTAACATCCCCACCCCAAGAACAGGATTTGTGTGCCAGCTCTGCTAAGGTGTCAGCTTGGACCCATGCAAAGTCACTGTTCTCCCAGCTCATTTTCTTTGTACCACCAAGGACCCCACTTGTCTCCCAGCATGTATCAGGCCTAATGAGATGGCGTGAGAAGGTTTGGAAGAAGCAGTCACATGCTGTGTCCACGTGGCCAATGGGCTCGAATCTGTTGGACACTGACTTTCCCCTAGCATAGGCCACGGGGCTGCCCACCTGTGATCCTCATGCTGCTCTTTATATTGGTGCCACCAATGGGCCCGAGATTGTGGGCCCTCCCCAAAGCAGCAAACCTCTGCCTACACTGCCCTTCTGCCTTCACCTCCTCCTCCCTGTCTGCCTCCCAGCTCCACTCTCCCAAAGGCTCCTGTGACACAGCTGCTGATGGTCCTGGTGTTAGATCTCCTTGAATTCTTCTCACCTTACTTACCCTTTCCCATCCATATACATCACACTGACGGTTAGCATAACCTGAACTGTGGCCAGGACATGGAGAAGATGTCACCCAGCAGGAGAACACACAAGTTGGTTTGATGTGTTCTGATGGGAGTTAGGCAGTCTTTGTTGCCCAAGGATTGCAGGCCAGGTCTGCAGTCAAAGCAACAAGGCTCAAGTGGGCCCAGGGTGCAAGAAAAGGGGGAGACCTTGCAAAACAACTTCAATTTCAGAATTTGGTGTTTAAGCTCACCTTGGACCAAAAAGTGCAACAAGTAGAGGCCAGATGCCCATGCAAGCCATTGCCGGACAGCAGTGACTCACAGGTCTTTCGAACAAGCTGGTACAAAGACCCTTGTCTGTTCACCCTTCCCATCCTGAATCATTGCTTTCCAGTTCAGATATGTTGCCAACTTCAAATCCTCACCAATGGGTGTGAAGACAGTGCTTTCGAGATAAAGAGATAAGGGAGGAGCTGATGGTGAAGGCAACATCTTCACTGCCAAGGCCAAGGTGAGGACATGGAGGGCAAAAGTTGAGAACAAGCGCTGTGTGGAGACTGTCCCAGGGCAGAGTCCAGATGCAGAGGGCAGGCTGCGGTTTTCTGGCTTTTGAGGCCACGAGGCCCTGGTAATATTTGCTAGAGCACTAACTGCCATTTCAGCAGTGTGAGATGCCAAGGACAAAAGGAACAAGGTGCAGATGAGACTCACTTTGGTTTAACTTCTGTACTTGATTAATAAGCATGTATATAACATTTACTCTTGCCTCTCTGCCAGGCAGGTTCTAGGAGCTTCACAAGCATTAACCCTTTTAATGCTCATCACACACTTAAGAAGTTACTGTTACTGTGAGCCCAATTCACAGGTGAAGAAACTGAGGGCTCAGAGAGGTGAAGTCACTCCCCAGCCCATGCAGCTAGATGGTACAAGAGCTGGCATTAAAACACAGGTAGTGTGGCTTCTGAGTAGGTGTTCCTATCATCTCTCATACAAAGGCAGGGCTGTGTTTATCCTTTAAGGCTGCCTTTGGGTCCCTCCTGTGCATCACATCATAAACTCTACCTGCTTGCCCTTCATTATGGCTAATCCAGTACACAGAGGATGAGAACGGCTTTAAGAAAGCATCTCCCTGGTCCTCTGGCCTCTTGGGATAACTTTGTCATTGTTCCTATAAGAAGTAGAAGAGAGGGGATAGAGACACCGCAAGAACTTGCTGCTCTGTCCTCTGAGGGGAACGACTACTGCCCTCTGCTTTTATTCCTGAAGGTGGAGTTCACAGAGCCCCTCACTCATTCAACTCTGCCTAGCCTGCCTCAGGGCCCATGAAAAGTCCCTTTCCTTCCACAAAATGGCCCTGTGTATGGCTTTTGAATAAACTGTTACTGAAAGCTGCCTTAAGTTGATTGAAGATGTAAGCAGAGAATGAACACATTAAAAATAGAATGAGAAAGGATGGGCAGTATGCCTGTGGCCTGCGGCATGAGCACCCAACTGTGGTGAGCACCAGTCTCATTGCCCACTGGGAGCATTCCTCTCTGGTCTACTCCTTGCTGAAGTCCAGAGGTTCTAGAGAGATGAACTGGGAGCTGACCCGCCACTGGGGGTGCCTCCCACTCTCTGATGCAGCTAAGTCTAAGGACAAGGCCTCACTGTCACTGTCTCCACTTCTCTCATCAGAAGTCTTGCTGTTTAGGAGTGACTTGTGCTGCAGGATAATCAATCCTTGTACTAAAGCTACAGGAGAGAGGGCATCTAGTCTGAACCAAATCTGTCTTCTCAGAGCGGCTGTGCTCTGCTTACTGGGTCTTCTCTCTTCAGTGATACCATCTTCCCTTGATCCCATCAAACCAAGATGCCTTTGAGTTTCGTTCCCTCAAGGTCTCAGTGGCTCCAGGCAATGTGGACTTCATGAAGTGCAAAACGCAGAGCTGGGTGGGACTCTGAAGCACGCCCACCCCCCGCACCCCCGCCAGGAAGCAGTTTCATGGAGTGGACTTTTCTGGAAGAACTCATGCCAGCTGAAGCAAGGAACTTTCCAGCTGCAACCACCTTCCCCAAAGGCTACAGCAGGGCTTCCCTGTCACAAAGAGAGAGGACACTGGCTTTTTCTGGGAATGGCCATCTCGGAGGAGGAGCAAAAGCAGGAACCAATACTCATTCCAAAGCAAAGGCAGGGCTGTACCGGAGCTCCATAAGGAGGAGCTAATGGGAAACAGCTTGCAGCGGGAAGGGGGGGACAGAATTCAGGAAGAGCAGGGGTAGAGCCTGTGAAGAGGGGGATGGGACAAGCAGGCTGATTGAGAACAGCTGTTGCTCTTCTATCTCGGAGATCTTTGGACTCTGCCCAGGGCGGGCTCACAGCTTATATGAAACTACAAGGATCCCACACAGGTTGCCCAAGACGGCTCAACGTTCCTCTGCCCACTGAGGCTCCCACAAACTTTTGAAACGAAAGAGCAGAGGGGGACTCACCACCCAACAGCTGGACAAGTCCTCCCCATTCCAGCCCCACGTCTGTCTGCTGCTGCCCAGAAAAGACCTGGAAGAAGAGACAAGAGAAACAGACTGCCCTCTCTCTCAGTCCCTCCATTCACTCTGCGCTTGCATCTGGAGACCCCATGGCCCGGGCTCACTGGTGTTCTGGCCCCTGGCTTGTCCTCCTCTGTGGTAGGTGCATCCTGGCCTCTCTTAGACAGCAGCTCTAGCTGTCCCCTCTCGGCTCAAGAACGGTTGGGGTGAGGGCTGGGGCCCAGGTTGTCTCTGTCTCTTGGTTGCCTGTCTGCCTTGTGAAAGAGGCTCCAGCAGGGCCAGTGTTTGGCATCCTTATGGTTTGGGTCAAACTTAGTTTTACACCTTCCCATTCCCCACTATTAGTGACAGAATTATTGTGACACTGGTCAGAAGGTAAGAAAGACTTTCCTGAAGATTATTGCAGTGGGCACCATGCAACAAGGGAGACAGCAAAGGCCACTGGGGATTTATAGCCAAGGAGCACAGTTGGGGGAACAGAGCATGGAAAGGTACTAGGACTCACCCCAAGGAGTCTGCAAGGGTTGTGCGATTCTTGCTGATCTGACTTCACAGGTTTCTTCCTAAAGGCAGACCAGAGTGATCAAGAGTGAACACGAAAAGTCTAACCAGATATCAAGGGATCTCTCTAAACTAAATTGACAATATTCTCACCAAGACAGGACAGTGTAGGCCTGGCAAGGACAGTCTGGGCACAACAGGCCTAGATTGAGGCCTTGTCAAGAAAAGATCTCAGAGGAGCCTGTAGAAGTTCTACAAGGAGCATCTTTGTCCCCTACGTGGTGCCCAGTTTGTCCTCAGCTAGGTGCCCAGTTCCTCTGCCCTCCCTCATCCTTAGCCTTAGAAAGGCCTGTCTTTCCTTTGCTCTCTGTCACCAAGGCCCTGCTCAACATCCACCTCAAGTACTTCCCAAGTGCTGGGCCCTGTGCTAGGCACCACAGAGTGATTCAGCTGTAAGGCTTGCTCCTGGGAGCAACTACCCAGTGTCGGAGAACAGCAGATCCTCATGTCCAAGACATGGCGTAGCTGGGTCCTGGTTCTTAGGTTAGCACCTCAGCACGACCACCTTGCTGGAGGTCTGTTCCTATATAAATGGGTGTTTATTTTCCTAAACTAATGGCATTAGTTTCGTCTCCCCCTTAAGTTTATGAAACAAACAGCCAGGTGGGGCATCCATGGTATTACTCTCAGCCATCCGCCTTCTGTCTCACTTCAGAGGTAAAAATATAGTCTGTTAGTATGTAGGCCTCCATGTCCCTCTAGAGGATTCCCCCTAAAATGTACAAGGTGGACAAAAAGACTGTTAGAGATTACTGGATCTTATGGGCAGACAGGGACTATAATGCAGCCTTCTTTCTTAAAAGGCCCGGAGTTAGAAGACAAAGCCCAATGCCTAACACAGCATAGCACTGAAGAAACATTTGCTCAGTGAATATTGGGCCACTCTCCTCGGGTCACACCAAATTTGTAGCAAAGCCCAAACTGAAAACTAGGTCTCCCTATACTCTAGCACTTCCAAGGCATCCCAGGCCCTTCTAGACCTACCTTCCATGACTGACAGAGTTAAAGGATGAAAAAACGGACCCCCAGCTTTGGTTTAGTTGGAAGTGCTGAGAACTGTACTCAAGGCCTCAGGCAGGCTAGCATTGAACAAGAGCACTAGCATTGAACTGCACCCCCAGCCACAGTCCTGTTTTGTATTCCATTGACCTAGGTTCAAATCTCCATTTGACCACTGATTCATCAGGACAAAAGTTGAGCAAGTTAGCAAACCCATCTGAACGTTGCCTTCCTCCTCTGTAGAAATAGAACAGTAACCCAAGTATGGTGCTTCCAAGTATCACATCAGATACAACTGTGCATCACTTAATGATGGGGACATGTTCTGCACAGCGTGCCATTAGGAAATTTTGTCATTGCACAAACATCATAGAGTAACTTACACAAACTAAGACTGCTATGAAATCATTGCATGATATAATTTTTCAGGTCTACTGTCCCATATATAGCCCTTCATTGACCAGAACATGATTATGCAGCACAGGACAATGCTGTAGACACACCCATTGCTGACCTGGATATCCGGCACCTAGTAGGAGCTCTTTAAATGCTGGTCCTCCATTAGGCCAGCATTTTAGACTAGGATTGCTGTCTCATATATTTAGAATGTGCCTGCAACAACAAGAGATTTGGATTATAAAAATGGTACATGTGGGCCTTGAATTTAAGTAAACCCAATATATAAAATTAGATTTTTAGGAGGCTAAAACGAAGGTGATTATTTAGTGCGATCCTCTAAAGCATTTCAAAGAAAATTTGATTACAAAAAATTTAATTTACACACAACTTTTCCACTTCACTAGACCCTGAAAAGACCCAATTAAATTAGGAGAAAAATTGATGTAATGAGCGCTAAACCCATCCAACAGTGGCAATCGCTTGTCGATAAAACTAGTGTCTTTGATTGTGGCCCAGGGTGCCATCCAATTCAGCCTGATTTCTCATGAAATGAGATTATTTTTAACCTCAAGTAGAGTTTGTGTGTTTCAAAGGATGGAGCGGGGGAGGGAACTGAAGGAGGCTATACCTGCTCTCTAACATCTCCCTGGTCTCCAAATAATCCTGAAAATTTTTCCCTAGCTTGTGTCTGGAGCCACCCAAAGCCAAGGAACCTTGGCAGAGAAGATGTGAGAAACTGTTCGGCCAATCCTCCGGTGAGGCCTTGTGTCCACGCCTACATCTACCCTCACATGTGGCCCTGCTCCTCGTCCTCTCTATCCCCCATTGGCTCAGTTTCAAGCCTCTCCGCCTATAGGCTTGCTCCCGATTTCCGGGCTCTGGGGCCTCTGTTTCTTATTAACATGCAGCAATGCGGTTTGGCAGCTGTTCAACTCCTCTAACAGACCTGCACCGGCACCCCAATCGCTCACTGCTTCAGCTCTCTAATTGCCCCCTTAGGGCATGGGAAACACTGCCCCCCACCCAGCAAGAGAGAAGGAAGAGGGAGAAGTGAGAAGGAGGGAGGGGCCTCCCACAGCTCGTCTTTGGGTGAGGCTCAGCCGAAGCTAGGCAGAGGCTGTGAAGAAAGAAAAATCCTAGGGCACGGGCAAAAAGGGAGGTACAGAACGGAGGAGGAAGTCTGAGGGGCGAATAGCCACCGTAAGGGCACTAGAGGGAGGCCTCTAGGCATGAAATGGGAAGGCCCAGCAGATTGGAGCCAAAGAGGATCAGGTTGTCAGCTTCCAGGCTGGAGACCAGAGTGATCATCAACTAGCATGGGGCTTAGAGGTCTTCTACCTGCAGGGGTGGCCCAAAGTATGAGGTGAGCAGACATGTGAGTACCTGGAACCCCAGAATGAGCACAGCACATTTATGCTCTTGGTCAACTTTATTGTACTATTTAGTTAGTCAGATGGGTGAGCTGACACACTGCTTTTATATAAAACAAGCCTGGATACATCCTTGAGTAAAAACCAAACAAAAATCATGATTTCCATTTGCATGATAGAATAGCATTTGAAGAAGTACCAGGCTTGGAAGGGACCTTTCCCAGCTATGTCTCACAGTGATAGGGGTGCTCATTCACTGTCCTCTGCCATTGGGGACCAGTGAGTAACAACTCAAAAAAGCCCCCAAGGTAGGATTGCCAGATAAAATACAGGATACTCAGTTACATCTGAATTGCAGATGACAGACAATATTTCAGTCTTTTTTTTTTTTTTTTTTTTTTTTTTTTTTTTTTTTTTTTTTTTTTTTTTTTTTTT
>PVJA010025414.1:0-30784 GCA_004027025.1 Myocastor coypus
AGGGGCGCAGGGCTTGAAGGTCTTATCTCAAGATGAAACATAGAAAAGGACTGGGAATGTAGTTAGTTCAGTGTAAAGGGCCTGGGTTTAGCGCCCTCAGCAGCACACACATATACACACATACACAGGCAGCAGGTGGGGGGAGAGAGAGAGAGAGAGAGGGAGGGAGAGAGAGAGGGAGGGAGAGAGAGAGCACATTAGAGTCTCATCATCTGAAAGCGGACAGCTATTTGTGTTGTCTGCCTACAGAAATCTATGCGGTCATACTTGTGCATATATGTTTAGTCTTACATGAAGTGTTGTGGGGTATGTGATAAACAGTTTTAAACAAAATAAATTTCCTGCTTCACCCCTGTCTTCACTCTCTAATTCTCTTTTTCCCAGGAAGTAGAGCAATCTTCTTCAAGCAGAAAGGGGAACAGGAAAGGGGGGGGGTGCGAGGAGAGGGAAAGATGAGGAGAAACGCAGAGCACTGAAAAAGACGGGCCTGGGGCTTTGGCAGATGGGAAGGGTAGTGGGAAGTACAGAAAGTAGGGAGGAAGAAGAGCCTTCGGGGGGGTGGTGAACAGGAACTGTGCTGGGCCACGAACATGCACCACCTCCCCCGCTACATGGAACCGTTAGGTCCCAAGAACAGGTACAAATAAAAATAAAATGTGTGTGGGGGGGGAGTTAAGTGTAGGCTCAGGTACTGTGCTCTCCTGCATTGCCTGCTGCTGGCCTTACGGGATTCCCCATGGGAACGAAGCCCAGGCCGTCTCTGCTCTGTGCGGGGAAGGCTGCCTCACGCTCCTTTCTCTTTGGCTCTTTCTGCAGATGGTTCTGCAGCCCCACAGGCAAGCACACTCATCTGAGACCTAATCAGGAAATGAAAAGAAAAAATGAGGATCTGGGAAAGATGCTCACATAGTCAATTGCCCACCTGGGACACCCCCTCTCTCAGCTGCCCTGGCAGGGACGGATTGTGAGAAGGAGGGGCGGGCCAAGGGGAAGGGCGAGCGGAGGCTTCCACACCACGATCCCTTCACCTGCAACCCCCCAGCTTTGAGGGTTGAGTGTCAGACTAGACAGCTGGAGCTGCTGCCTCCTGCCTCGCTTGGCTGAGCTTCTCGCTGGAAACTGGCATTCCCTCTGAAAACGTCAGCTCACCTTTCAAAAATCAGTAATGACATCTCCAGGAATAAGAATGCTCTTGTGCCCACAGAGAGCAGCATGGCTGTCTGTGTGTGTGCGCCTTTAAATTCCAAATTTGGCACAACTGACTTTTTAAATAAAAATCACCTAGCTTGGTTACCATATGTCTGATGAAATACTGTAAAAATGAAGCGCAGATCTTTGCCATTCGCTCTTGAGCGAGTGCATCTGCTGTCACGCCCCTGAGCTACTTATTTCCCTTTCCTTTAAGTGTACCCACTGCCATTCATCCAGATGCACATCAGATGTCCAAGGAAAAACGGAAGATAATTTCTTGATTATTTGAACATTTACATTTTATTTGTAGCATAGAATGGATAATGAAAAATAAGAGGATATAAGATTCAGTAGAAAACATGCCGAATGGAGATCTAAGAACTCAGACCCTGATCTGGGGCTTGGAGATGCTTTTGAGCGCTGCCTGGACTCATGTGTGCCCGGTGTCATCTGGTGAGCCTGGGGCCCACTCACTGTTGTCCTGACCTGGTCTGGAGGGGAATAACTCTGCTTAGGTCGTGCACCTGGACAGAGGACAATCAGAGGAGCAAGAAGCCCGAATGCCCAGTGGCAAGGGGCAGTTTAAAAAGACGGTTTTCTGCAAGTGTGAGATTGCGTGTTAGTGTAAGTCCAGTGCCGGGCTTGTTAGTGGTTTTCAAGAGCATCCCAACAGAGAGTTCAGAAGCTGCCATCCTGGGAGCTGAGCCTGTGCCCCACACAGAGTGGGCGGAGCCAAGGCAGGAAGCTCCTCCCTGCTCTGAGCTCAGCAAGTGCCTGTTTGTCCTTTGGGAGTGGGTGTGGTCGGGAGCTGGGGCATGTCACTACTGGCACCTCATGGTGGCTGTGGCTTCCCGCTGGCTGTCCTCAGCTCCAGCAGCTTTTAAACTCCTGTCTTCCAGTGTGGTCTCACAGCATCCCTGGATTAGCCAGGCTTCCAGGAGGCCATGCAGCTCCACAGCAAAGAAGAGGGCACTTCATGCTGCCAGTGTCGCATAACGGACCACTCAGGGTCCAGGAGAACGGTTGCCCTGAGGCAGGCCCTGGTGCTACCCTGGCTTGTCAGTCTCCTTCACAGCGAAAGGAGGCTCAGAGGCACACCATGTGTAGGACCTGGCTCTGCTTCTTCACTCTGTTGGTTCTTACAACCCATGTGGGCCGTCCTCTGCGGCCTTCAGCCGTGGAACTCTTCCAACCAACTAACTCTCCTGCTACGCCAGGCACCCTGGAATTCTGGCTGAGCAGGGAGACCTTAACAGCTCAACCATCCCCCACTCTCATTGCAGAGCTGAGTGTTTAGAGGTGCTAGTGACTTGGCTGGAGACAGTCTGGAAAGCTGGCTCTTCTCCTGCCTCTACCCAGTGGAAAGGGACGGGGGTGGTCAAGGTGGTAATAACTCATGACCTTCTCTTTCCCCCAGAGAGCTGTGCAAACCTTGTGCAGGCCCGTGCCTAACTCTGGCTGTGTCTCTTTCATAGTACACCTACCCTCATTTCTGGGAATGTGACAGTCTGTGACCAGTCTCCTCAGGTTGCCACAACCATGTCCCAGACTGGGTGACTTCAACAGGAGACATTAATATCTCTCAGTTGTGAAGGCTGGAGCCCAAGATCAAGGTGGGGCAGGTTTGGAATCTCCCGAGGCTCCATGGAGCGTAGCCAGCCACCTGCTGCTGTGTCCTTGCATGGCCTTTGCTTTGCAGGCACACATGTGTCATATCACTGCAATCTTAAATATTCTTCTCCTAGAGCATCATCAGCCTGGCATAGGGCCCACCTGGCCATCTCCATTTAACTCTTCTATTTAAAGGCGCTCTCTCACAATTATCATATTTTGAATTATTAGGGCCAGGGCTTCAACATTTGAAGACAGTGAGGGACCCAGTGCAGCCGCTGACAGCCTGCTTGCACTTTAGCTTTCTGAAACTCATTCCCAGAGAGTCAGGGCCTCCAACTCCCCAGGAAACCACTGACCACGCTGGAAAGGAGGAGGAGTCTTGCTCTTCATCAGCTTCTCACGTGGCTATATACGGGAACCCAGCGCACGTCAGCTTGTCCACTGGAGTTGTTTTGTCTCCATCCCTGTTGAAGTCAGAAAATGGGACTGGCCAGTGCCCAGTCTCTCAGGTCCAGTCCTTGCCCCACCTGTGCTGCCCATGGCATCTCTCAGGCCACTGTCCCTGGTGCTCAACCACGGTGGTTGCTATCATTTATTGAATGCCTAGAATGCACCAGATTGATGCAGTGCTAAGAAGATTTAGTGTAAATGTTGAATGGTTCCTACAATCAATGAGATCATCATTGTTACTCTCATGTTATAAGTGGGAAAGAAAATATTCTAGAAGGTTAAGAGAACATCGCCAGGATTCTAAATCTATGGGATTTTAGGGTCCTTTCTCCTTCTTTTCCCCTCTTCTTCTTCCTCTTCTTCCTCCTCTTGTTCCTCTTCTCCTTCTCCTCCTCTTTCTCCTTCCTCTTCCTCCTCCTCCTCTTCTTCTTCTCCTCTTCCTCTTCCTCTTCCTCTCCTCTTCCTCTTCCTCTTCCTCTTCCTCTTCCTCTTCCTCTTCCTCTTCCTCTTCCTCTTCCTCTTCCTCTTCCTCTTCCTCTTCCTCTTCTTCTTCTTCTTCTTCTTCTTCTTCTTCTTCTTCTTCTTCTTCTTCTTCTTCTTCTTCTTCTTCTTCTTCTTCTTCTTCTTCTCCTTCTCCTTCTCCTTCTCCCTCTCCTCTTCCTCCTTCTTCTCCTAAAAATGTATTTGTTCCAGGTTCTCACTACACAACTTGAACTTGTGCTGATCCTCCTGTTTTCAGACTCCCCTGCACTGGGATTCCAGTCATGAGCCACCATGCCTTGACCTGGTAGCCAGCTCAGCATGCCCCAGAGTAGGGCCAGTGTGACACGTAGTGCTGGAGATCAAACTCTGGTCCCTGCACTTGCCTAGGCAGGCACTAAGTTCACCGAGATGTCTCACCAACTCTGGGCTTTGCTTCCAGCTTTGGCATGATGCTGCTTCCCTTGTTAGCCTGGTCAGCTGCTCTCTTGCCCTATGCTGCTTTGTGGAATGTTCTCTCACTGTCTAGTGTGGGTCTCAGGGTCCAACCTCAGTATTACTCTTTCAGTGCCATCCTTTGAAGGAAATACTCAAATGGTACAATGAAAATAAATGAGGCCAGATTTGCAGACAGGGTTGGGTTCAAACACTGGCCATGCTACTTACAAGCCAAGTGACCCTGGGTAAGTTATTGGATTTTCATAAGCTTCAGTTTCTTCCTTTGTAAAAGGAGACAGTCTTATCTCACAGGAATGAAATTAGATAGAGGATCATCACTCTTCTTGCACACTGTCCAGCACATTGTGGACACTCTAAGAGGTAGTTTTGGATTAACAAAGATTCAAGAAACATGACAAATAAAATGCTTGTGGTGTCCTTAATGGATGTTAAACTTAACACACACACACGCACGCACACACACTTACACACACACACACTCCTGAGACCACTGGAGGAACTTGAGTGTAGATTGTATATTAGAAGATAGTAAAATGGTATTAATGCTAAATTTCCTGAGTGTGGTCATGCCATGGCGGTTGTGGAGGAGAATACCCTTGCTCCCAGGAGACATATACTGAAGCATTTAGGATGAAGGCTGCCATCTCCTGCCACCAATTCTCAAATGGTTCAGCTAATGAATGAATAGAGACACACACATGCACAGGGAAAGAGAAAGCAGATGTTCCAGTACTCTGTAAGCTTGACATTTTTGAAAATAAAAAAAGAAGTGGTGGTGTAATGCACAGCCGTGGATGCCTGTGACACAACATGAAGACTGGTGAGAGAGCTAAACTTTTCTCTGAGGGCCCAGCGCTCTGTGGAGGCATCGTTGAGGAGGCAGGGCACCCCTTCCCTTGGTGGAGGCCAGCTCTCTCTCCCCCATTGATCCACCCTGTACCTGTCACCACATGGGTAGTCCTGCAGAGGCCACCTGTTTCCCTGGCCACGTCCCCACTCACACTACGATCTCAAAGCCCTTATTACCAGTTGCCTGGCTGAGGCCATGAAAGTGCAGAATGTCCTTTAAGCTAGAATTTCACATGAACGAATGTTCTAAAAGAAGTATGCCTCAAATGTCGCAGGGAATCCACATGCATTAAAAATTAGGCATCTCAATCTCAAATTTAAATTTCATGGACACTTGTAACCTAAGCAAGCAGCCCAACCCCTATCCTTCATTAACCTCCACCCCCCAAGCAAGCCATGACCACCTATGAAGACTGTGTTGCAGAAGCATGGTAGTGAATTTTAGTCTCCAGCAGGTCTGCTAACTGTGCTAGCACCCCTAGCCCTTTGTCCCACAGGGATAAGAGAGGGCAGTGCCCTGGTACGGAGAGAAGTCCTGCTGGGCCCACTCACACACCTGGGTGTGCCTGTGTCCCTGCATTTCCTCTTCCCTCCTACCCTCTTTGCCTGGCCAAGCCAGACTCATGCAGAGACAGTGAATGGAGTCGGCTTGTGGGCTTTGAGTCCCAGTCTTACCACTCACTGGCTGGAGGCATCTGAGTAATAAATGACCAACTTTATCTTGATTTCTTCATCTATAAAAAGTAGATAATAACAGTAACTCCTGAGAAGAGGAACAGTTTATTATTACTTAGTAGTAATAGTTTGCTGAGTAAACTAATGTTTACTGAGCCCTTGGGACAGTTTCTGGCAAACAATAAAACCTGATGCAAATGTTTGGTACAAGAAACCCACTTTTAGAGGAAGACTCTAGAGACACTGTGGAAAATATCTACGGGCCCAAGGACCCAAAGCCTGCAGGGACTGTGTCCTAGAGAGCCTTTGGTTCAGTTCTTGGGGCCCATTTGGGGCTAGGCATTCAGTAAAGCCTGGAAGGTGATATCAGGGCTTAACAGCTGCATGCTCCAGGACTGACTGTGTTTCCAAGCTCAACTAACCATCACCTGGCAAGGAGAGGATTTGGAAAAGGCTTAGCATAACTGGAGTTAGAATCAAGCCTCCTGACTTCTCCCTTTGTAGTGATATTTTACTTGGGTCTCCCTCTGCTCCTTTTTTATTTATTTATTTATTTATTTTTTAATGTTTTTTAAAGATAGAATCTCACTATGTAGTTTCAACTTGGGTTAAAGTCACCATGTAATATGTACCCCAGGCTGGCCTTGAACTCATGGCAATCTTTCCACCTGAGCCTTCCAAGCACTGGGGTTACAGGTGGGTACTACCAGGCAGGACTCTTTTCTATTTCTGATGTTTTCCCCCTCCCAGTGATTGCCTCTTTCTCGTCTCTTTCATGGCCCTTTCTTGTCCCTTTCCCACTTTGGACTTCACTTCTTCAACTTATTTTGGGTTTCCAAATGGAAGGGTCAGGGATATGGTTGGGAAGGTTGTCTGGTGCTCCCAGTCATCCTGAAAGTAAGCACTGATCATGGAATATTGACCATAATCTTAGCCATCTACAGTGGATGTGACTTCCAAAACGGGGGAGAGTGCCACAGTTATGCAGGCTTACATGTTTGGAGACAATGTACTTGAAATGAAAAAGCTATTTCTGTTTTTGATTTGACCCAGCAACCAGGCCCAACATGTGAGTGGGACTTCCTGAGGCCTGCTGGAAACTCATTCAAACCAACAACCAGGCCCAATGTGTGAGTGAGACTGCTCTGGCCTGCCAGAAACTCATTTAACCCAGCAATAAGGCCTGGCATGTGAGTGCAACTTCATCCATCAGACAGGCCCAGTGTAGAACTCTGAGTCAGAACTCTCTGCAGAGGCTAGAGACAAGACCAGCCCAGCTGATCCAGGAGCAGAACATCTTGCCAGAGTGGCACAGCAGGTTTATGTCCAAGGGGTGCAGCAGGAAGAAGTAGAGCACAGCAGCAGGACCAAAGCCACACCCACATGAATGAGTCTGAACCTGGTAGATCTAGATCTGGTGCGAAGGTAAGAACTTTACCAAAGCTCTACACCAATAGTCAGAAGGCAGAGCTATACAAAATAACAAAGAGAAGGAACAAAATGCACTCTCTGGCCTTGAGCCCACACAGAGCAAATGGCAGGAGACAATAGCGTAGAAGAAATTGGAAATCTCAGACCTGAAATCGCTGAAATAATAGCATGTGAATTAAAATCATGAAATCAGATCAGAAATAATTTCTAAAGTAGACAAGAAATGGTAACTATAATAAAAGAAGTACTAAGTGTTTCTAAAGAAGACACTGATAAAAAGTAGAGGAGAACAGAAAAATGATGAAATCCTCGAATAAGCAATGCAGGAAAGTAATAGAACGCATGAAGCAGATTTAAAGTGCTATATGGGAAGTTAAAACATCAATCACCAGCTGGCAAAACTGTTTCAATGAAAGTGAAAATAGACCTTTCACTAAATTACAGATGATAGAGAATTTCACTAAACAAAATAATATGAATTTCACAGTATTTGTTGTATTGTATGGTGTTGTCTTCAAATTAGTTGTTAATATTACCAGACTTGGGGCCCGGCAGGATGGCTCAGTGGTCTAAAGAGCCTGCAGGCGGTTATAGGGACCACGGTCGATCCTGGGCACCACATGCTGTGCCAGCCCTTCCCCCAGGGCAGGCTGAGCCGGCCATAAAAATAAATAAACAAACAAAAGTTCTGAAGCAAGAAAAAAAAAAATATACAATTAAAAAAAAATTACCAGACTTATGCATACAGAATTTGAAGATAGAAAATAAATTGGAGAGAAAAAGGAAAAGAATTGAGAAAAGAAAACAAAATTATTTAAGGATTAATTGCTCTTTTCCATAGACCAGCAGAAATCCTCAGTACAGTTGTCCTAACCATTCTCGTTTCATACATAGATAGACCTCTTTTGCCCACTGCCTCTCCTGCCCTTCTCCTTAACTCAGCAATTCCTTCCTTTTGAATAGGCTCATTCCCTTTTCCCAGTATCTATGAATCTTTTAGATTTCATTTTTTTCTTT
Source organism: Myocastor coypus (assembly GCA_004027025.1). NCBI lineage: Eukaryota > Metazoa > Chordata > Mammalia > Rodentia > Myocastoridae > Myocastor > Myocastor coypus. The sequence goes on from PVJA010025414.1 coordinate 8,167, forward strand.
CAGGTTCTTACACTAAGGAGACAATATGATGTTCATAAATGTGGGTGTGATATATTTCACTTAAGAGTATGGTCTCTAGTTGTATCCATTTTCTTATAAAAACCTCAAATTTATCCTTTTTAATAACTGAATAATACTCAAATGTGTAAAAATACCATATTTTTAAAGATTAAACATTAAAACAGAAACATTCAATCTCCTGGAGGAAAATGGGGATAGGTAGAGAATTCACAAACAAAACACAACTGTATGGGAAATACTTCAAAGAATCAACCACTGGGATCACATCTTTTGGAAAAGTTTCTAAACTTCAAGAAAAATCAGCAACTGGGGCCCGGCGGGATGGTTCAGTGGTCTAAGGCGCCTGCTTGGGGAAGCTTGGGCAGCTTCAGGGACTGAGGTTCGATCCCCGGCACCACATGCTGCGCCCGCCCTGCCCACGGGGCGGGCTGAGCCGGCCATGGGAATGAGTGAATGGACAGGCAAGGGTTCTGAAACAAGAATAAAAAAAAAAAAAAAAAAAAAAAAAAAAAAAAAAAAAAAAAAAAAAAAAAAAAAAAAAAAAAAAAAAAAAAAAAAAAAAAAAAAAAAAAAAAAAAAAAAAAAAAAAAAAAAAAAAAAAAAAAAAAGAAACGGAGTGAAAAGAAAATCCACAAATAGGAAAAAACTATAGTGAACTGTCCTCTGACAGAACCTATAAAGAACATATAAAGAATTTTAAAAAATCAGGACCCCCAGTTACAAAGACCTAATACAAAAATAGGCCTCTGAGATTAGCACACTTCTCAGATGAAGAAATATAAGTGGGAAGTAGATGTATGAAAAAATGTTCAATATCATTGGTCACTTGAGAAATGAAAATTAAAACAACACTGAGATTCCATCTCACCCCAGAAAGAATGACTATCGTCAAGGAATCAACTGATAACAAATACTGGAGAAACTGTGGGGGTAAAGGAACTCTTCTGCACACTTGGTGGGAGTGCATACTGGCACAACTGCTATGGAAGTTAGCGTGGAGATTCCTCAAACAGCTAGGATTGGAGGTCACATTCAAGCCAGCTGTTTCTCTCCTGGGTATTTTTCCAGAAGAACTGAAGCCATCATATGTGCAACCGTGTTTACAGCAGCACAGTCTGTCATAGTCAAATCTTGGAAGCAGCCCCAAATGCCTATTCACTGAGGAATGGGTAAAGAAGATATATATTTACAGTATTAGATCAGAGACCATTATCGTTTACCTCATTTTCAAGTTATTTTTGTTGTTGTCGGTGTTACCCACTTCTACCACCCTTCTAGTCCACCTGAACTATTCTTGTTGTTTTTCTTTCCTTTTCTTACCACTTCTTCTCCAAGAAGGCTTTGCAACTATATTATCTTGGACATGAGGGCTTGGTAAAATCTCAACTATGTAGGAAACTTGAGAGGTGGATTGTGCCTAGATCATCACACAAGATAAGAATCTAGATAGAGTTGGTACATGTTCCTAACCTGGAACCAGTGCACACCTGCAGTCCTGGTCTCAGAGGCTGGCTCAATGCACTCAGAGGCAGGGATAGCAAAGCCTATGGTGCTGGGATTGAGCTCCAGTTCCTGCACTGGCCTAAGCAGGTGCTTATTCTGCTGAGCTGTCTCACTGGCCCTTTTTTTTTTTTTTTTTTTTTGTCTTTTTGAGACAGGGTCTCGTTATGCAGTTGAGGCTGGCCTTGAGCTCACTTTTGTAGCTCAGGCTGGTCTCGAACTCGCACCGATCCTCCTGCCTCAGCCTCCCGAGTGCTGGGATTACAGGTGTGCGCCACCACTCCCGGCTGGCCCTTATTTTTTGTTGAGAAAATATCTTTAAAACTGTTCAAGATAAACCCAAAGCTCCAGGGTCAGGGTGAGGTAATGATCACTTACAGCATCTGATCTGTCTTTCCTTAAAATTCGGCAATTTGCTTATGGTGGATTTTGCATTCATTTTGATTTTTTAAGAAAAGAACATTACTTTTATTTTATTTTATTTCATTTTATTTCATTTTATTTTATTTTATTTTATTTTATTTTATTTTATTTTATTTTATTTTTTGTCTTTTTGAGACAGGGTCTCGCTTTGCAGTTCAGGCTGGTCCTGAGCTCACTTTTGTAGCCCAGGCTGGTCTCGAACTCACACCGATCCTCCTGCCTCAGCCTCCCGAGTGCTGGGATTACAGGCATGCGAGAACATTACTTTTAAACAGAGCACTGATTCTGACCTCTGAATTTTAGGCCTTAGGCAAGGGTCTCAGTGGTCTCCCCACCCCATCCCACCAGACACCTACAGATTCCATAAGGGTTTATTTTTCCCTTGACTCTTGTTTAGGGGACCAGGGAGCAGGCAGCAGCGGGGCTCTTCCTCACCCCCCTGCCTTTTCTTATGCTTAGTCTTGCTCTGCCCTACCTTTGTCTTAAATTTCATTCTTATGAGGGCCCCGTCTTGCAAATCTGTGAATACACTGTAACATGAAGTTGAGGGTTGCCCCTATAGCAGGGAGTAAGGTCTGAGGCAACAGGCTGGCCAACTGGACCAGCAGGCACGATGCAATTTTTGGTTGATAGAGGTAAAGGAGCGAAGTGACTTTTGCTCCCTGTAAATTACCAGGATCCTCCCTGCAGCATTTCTCTTCAGGTGTCTGGTAATGGCCCCCAGTGTAGCTCACAGCAAAGGACAGCTTGCAGTGCAGATGTGTTGTTGTTTTGAGTTTGTCTGGCCAAACATCAGAATGAATTTTAGAAAGACAGTGACGCATGCCCACTTGTCACCTTCCTGAACCTTCTGCAGGGATCTGAGTTTTAGTGACATATGAAATGGTGTGAGCCTTCAGAAAGAGGAAAGTTCTTTCTTCTATTCACTTCTAAAAGGAAAAACCAAACAATTTTAAGACATGAAAAGAATATTTCCCTAGAACAGTTGTCTCACAGAAGCTATGTCAAAACTGTCACCTCCTGCTTTGGCTGATTGTAGGCTCTCAGTCTGGTCTTGTTATTATGGTTGCTTATTTAACCTGAAGACTAAAATGTAACAAAGCTTTGAGAGAAAAGGTAATAAAAAGGCGCATCTCTGCTTCTGACACTGTGGGTGTGTGCCTGTGTGTGGGCTCATGCTTTCCCCTCCCTTCTTTATTTTCCTTCCTGTCCCCACCCTCCCTTTATAACTTGCTCTGTCTTTTTTGTCTCTTCCTCTTTCACCCTTCCTTCCTTAGGGTGTACATAATGCGTAGCCATTTACAGCAATGCGTTATGTACATCCTAAGGAATTACATAAAGTTTTGTAACCATTTAAGATCTTGATAACCTAAATTTCTCCTTCTCCAGATTTGTCACAAAAGAGCCTCTCTTCCAATGTCCTTCCACTGCCTAAGGAGAAGGCCTGTGGGTGTAGATGACCTCACAGCACAGGGAGTGTCAGAACATTGAAGTTACTCATTCCAGAACATGTTTTGACTAAAGCCTAATTCACTCTCTAAAGGAATTTAAAATAGATTCTTTACCTATAACGTGTATTTGACAACACTTTGAATTTTAATGTGAACCTGTGCAATGTAGACACAACTAAACCTGGAGGCATATTAATGTCACTGATACCACATTTTATTTATAGGATCTACCATCTCCCCAGTTCGCAGTCAGAAGCCCATACACAGTAATTAAGCCATTATAAAGACACAATAGGATATAACATAATAGAACCATCCTGCTGTCAAGGCACAGGGAGTGTGGAAATCAGGGGAACACAAAGGAACACAATGCTTCCAATTTAGTCCTGCTGTGGAAATGTCACAAACCAGTACCCTCCAAAGGATAAGTAGGGGAGAAAAGTAATTTCCACAGACAACTGGGGCATTGAGACTTAATTTTTAGAAAATAGCAAACCAACCAGCAAACCAGTCAATCAATCAACCAACCAACATCAATGTTGAGTGAGAAGCAATAAATACAAGGTGCAGTTTTTGCACTCAAGGGGCTTACAATTGTACTAGAGAATGGGATTAGAACAAAAGTACAGTATAACAATAGCATAAGAGATAGCACAAGAAGTGTGAGATTAAGCAAATAATACAGAAAACACATGCTTCAAAAGCAAAGGAAGGCCAACTTATTATGCTCCAGGAGTGTCAGAAATGTCTTGTGTTAAAGAAGTAGGAATTAAACTGGGCCTGAAAGGAAGTGGGTCATTTAGATGGCAATAGAGAAAAAGAAAATGTTATTAATGTAAAAAATTAGAAAGCCAGACAGGCAAGAAAACATTTACAAACAAGTATTTTGTGCAATGGCTTCCAAAACGAAATATTAGATATTAAATTATTAATATATTGGTTTTCTTTTCAATTGACAAGTTTCTGATAATATATATTTAAAAACAAAAGTTATATAATAACGTTTATAATATAAAAGAAATTTATAGTATCAAGGAAGAAATCCTGAAAGGAAATATGTCAACTATTTCAATAATTCTTAATGATTGTTAAGAATATGGCAATTTATCCTCTCTTTGAACTTTCTGTTCTGAATTCTAATGTAAATAATAAGATCTATACAAAGAAGCAAAAACAAAAAGACAAAAGATTTAAAGTACATGCTTTAATGGCATTTGTATATAAATTTTTGCATACTACTATTCTTTCATCTATAAAGTAATAGGCAGAGTGTGGTGAAAGAATTATTCTATGCTATGTGCTCAGTTGTGTTCCTGGGGAATTTGTATGCCACAGTCCTAACCACAAACATGACTTTATCTAGAGCCTTTGATGAACTAATGAAGATTCAACAGGTCACAAAATGGGCACTTAATCAAACAGGTCTGGTGTCTTGATAAGAACAGCAGGGGACATCAGAGATGTGACATGTGGAAGACAGCAGTGGGTAGAGAGAGAGAGAGGCCTCAGGAGAAAGCACACCTGCCGACATTTGATCTTGGACATCCAGCCTCCGGAATGCTGAAAAAGGAAGTGTCTTCAGTTAAGCAGACAAAGACAGTGTCTCCACAGAAGTTATATTAGGTGGGAAGTATTGGCCCATAAACTTTTAAAGTATAAAATGAATGAAAGATAAATTATGATGTTTACCCACCAGAAACAACTTTCCATAGCATTTATATGCTCTGTTTTTGTCTTCCTCTTTCTGAGCACAACCAGAAAAATTTGCCTTGGAGTGAAGACTGAAGGAGCTGCAGAGTGCTCCAGTATACAGGAGGGATGCCCCTGCAGGGACAGTGGACCAAACTTTCTATACCTATGGTCACTGCTGATCACCTGGAAGGACAAGGCAGGGAGAATATCCTCTCTTTTCCTCTTCCTGGTTATGTGTTCTGTCCTGATTGCCCTTCTCTCAGCTTCTAGGCATGCAGCTGAAGGATCGTTCTCTCCCATGAGCCCTGGGAACTGCCCTCTACTGAGGACAGCTGCTTTGCCAAGGGCCTCTTTGTAGCTGGGGGAATTTTCTATCCAGGGCTCAGTCAGAGGATGTGTAAAAAAGTCTACTCTGTGTCCCATGGTCATTTCTTTTTTTATAACTTCAATCCATTTATTTTGGCTCTAAAGAGAGGAAAAACCCATGGTCATTTCTGATGCGCCAGTCCAGTACCAGATCTCTGTGGGCAGGAACTGGGATCTTTGTTTAGTCCACAGTTTTATCCTCAGACAAGTTCTGTTTCTTTTCCTTCACTCATATCCATTATTTCTTAGTAAATTTCCTATTTGCTAATTTCTGTTCAGAGTTTCTAGGGAGCCAACCTATAGAAATTCTCCATTTATTTGCACCACCTATTTCTCCCCCCGCCCCTGCCACAAAAAGCCCAAATCATTATTTACCTACAAAATCTCAAGGCATTTATCTACCTACCAGAGATTAGTTAACCTTTTTAAAAACACCTGCATGCCATTTTAAGTTAAAAATGGAAATTTTTACAAATCTAATTTGAAAGTACCCCTGATTCCTGAGAAATAGTAAAGAATTTTATCTCTCCTTCTCTTTCCCACCCAGTAGCTTTCTCCTAACTCAGACAAGAGTCTGAGACAGGAGCCTAAGCAGTTCTCCTCAACTCACTTGCCATGTCTTAGGACCTTGTGATATAAGATGTCAGCTGAGGAGAGCACCTTTGACGTGATTTGGCTCTAGAAAGACTGAGGAATTGTCAGAGGTGCTGCTCTTGGAGAACTAGCAGCAGCTATTCAAGAGCTGCCGTGGGGAGTACTCAATGGAAAGTATGCTATGGTTGGCTATGGGTGTCAGGCAGGGCAGTGGGGGCTGATGGCTGTCACCTCATCAGTGTCCTTGGTAGTGCCATTTGCTCTTTTCACTGGAGATGAAACTGAGCTGTGGTGAGCTTTCCTCAAAGTCATACAGCCAGTTAGAGTCTCAGCTGAAACCAGTGCATCCTAAGTAACAATACAGGCTCCTCCATCCTACAAATGCGATGATTGATCTCTTGCAAAACCTTCTCCATCCAGCAACCTTGGTTGCCTGAGCACATAAATCCCCAGTCAGATCCTAGATCCCTCCTCCTTCCAGACCTGTGTGCCCAGCTGTGAACATGATTCCTTGGGTCCAATTCTTATAGTTCCTTATAGCTCCCCCTTTATCTCCCCCTCCTTTGTGTTTTTATGCTTAAGTCCTCAAAAGTTGTAGCACTTGCTGCTGGTGGCTAAACTTGAGACCAGCTGAATCTACTGCCTGTGGCCTTCCTCTCCCTTATTCATGACTCATTAAAAATATTTAAGTCTCTTACCACAGGGGATATTGAAATTGCTACCTAAAAAGCCCACAGACACCTTTGAGCAGTGATTTAAATGTGACGAAAGGCCCATCTTGCCTTGCAGTGGACAATGTTTCTTTCCTTTTTTTTTTTTTTCCTGCTGATGGCATCCTGTCCTTTGTTAGATTCCACTTCCTCTCTTTCTATAAGATTCTGTTGGTGCTGTCAACCATTTGAGTCCATACATGTCCATGTCAGCCCCTTCCCTGGAGACACAAGTGCACATGTGACCAAAGCCTGACTGTGGTTGTCTATACAATCCATGCTCATGGTGATACTCCAGCCCCAGAACCTGTGAACCCATGTTGTATATATTCATGTTAATTTACACATAAGTATGGCATTTACACACAAGACTATTATTATATGGCAAGAGAGACTTCACGGATGACATGGATTGTAGACTTCCCAACAGGGGTTTTATCATTCACAATGGCCCAACATAGGTTTATGGCTGTGAAAAGTGAAAGAACAAGCAAGATGATCAGAGAAACACAGTTCAGGAAAGAGAAACAAGAGTCTTAAATCATGAGGAAGATTTTGATCCACCATTGGTGGCTTTAAAGATAGAGAAAAGGGTTATAAATCACAGACTGTGGGGGCCATTAGAAACCAGGAATAGCTCACAGGTAACCACCAGCATTAGGACAGAGATTGCCATCAGATAAGCCCAAGGGGCTTCACTCTGTCAACAGGTGAAAGAAGTAAGCAGATTCTCCACAGAGCCTATAGGAAGGCTGCCCTTTAGCAATTAGATTGTAGCTTAGATGCCTCTGTGGATATTTGACCTTTAGAACTGTAAGAGAAGAACTGTGCGCCATCCAGAGCATGATTCGTCAGGGTAGCAATAGAAATGAAAGTGCTGGCCAAATTTCCTGTGAGAGTGACTGCTGGGAATGGGCCTGTGACTGTAGCAGAGCTGAGAAGAGTCCTTCTCCTGAGGAAGCAATGCCTGTGGTCGGAGTGTTGGCAGGGCATGCAGCCCAGAGTGGCTGAAGGCACAGCACTGCCAAAAGCAGAACTGCTAGGATGGGGGACAGCACAGGTGGATGCTGTTACGAGACTCCTCACAGCCCCAAAAGGATTCTCAACAATTGCACTCCAGGCTTCGCCACCCATCCCTCCCCTTCCTGGTCACCTGAGCCAATTAACCTTTTCTTTGGCTCAAAATCCCAGTGGGTGTTCTGCCTCTTGACCAACCCCATTTGGTGTCAGTCCCCTCAGAGCACCAATCCTTGGCTCCCATGCTTAAATCACTTCTTGGGTTGAGACACCTTCTCCAGAAAGAAACTGATAAGTGCCTGTACCCCCCTGAGAAGGGCGGTATGTAGGCAAAACAATAGTGTAGGAGATAATCTGGCCGCCCCTGAGTGATGACAGAGCCTCAAGGAAATGTTACATACACGTAGGGGGTTCTGATGGAAGGAGGGGTGGGAAGAGCTCTGGGTCAGGAGGAAGCAGACCAGAAAGGGTGAGTGGAGGGCAGGGTGTGGAATGAATAGGTGGGTGCAGTGGAATCAAGCCAGGTCAGCCTAGGCACAGAGAGAACCGGAGGTGTACAGAGGATGAAGAGATGGAGCCTCCTGACTCTGCTGGCTGCCTCTCCACTCAGGCAGCATGTTTAGCCATCCATTGCTTTTGTGATAACATGTTCCAGTCAGTTCCAGTTACAGGTTGTTAGCAGAAGACCCTTACCTGGAGGGGAGGCACCTATTCCTGACTGCGTCCTCCAGGGCTTCCAATGCTGTCGCCATCAAGGTCCTCTCCCCCTGCCGGGGTAAGCAGCCCAAGCAGGGCGCCAAAGCACATGGACAACGTGCCCGCAGCTCCCTGGAATGTCACAAGGTAGAAAAGGAGAGGCACAGCACAGCGACCCTAAACAGTCTCCTTGTGCTCATTGCTTATTGTTGGAGTTTGAAGTTCTGCCAAGTCCTCATACTTCTTGGTTGTCAGCAGTTTGGTTTGAGACAATAGAGAAAACAGTCCTTTTGGCCCATACCTAAAACTTTAGCAGAGAAAAGAACAGTGTCAGAAGTTGAACTCGAATGGTCTCTTTACCTTATTTGTCCTGACCCCGGGTTGCCCTGCTCTAGCAGTGCAAGGAATCTAGAACGCAGGGCTTGGGAGCGCTGTGTTTATGAGACGGGGCTGAGGCTCACACATTCTCTGAGTCATGCTCTCTGGAGCTGGTGATTTAATGGGGATGTGGGAGGGAAGCAGTTTGCCAACTTGAGAACCCCCTTCTTGAACTCAGCATTTTAAGTAAATGTGAAAACTCAGATCTTTCAGTTTTGAGAGTTTATTTTTTCTCTTGGAAAATGTCTGGATCTTATTTTTTTTTTTTTTTTTCCTTTCCCTGTAAAATGGGAAATAAAAGCCTAAGAGTAAAGATGACAGGTTTACTTGAACATGAAATCACTGTTGGACAAATGTTTTTTGCTGAGTTAAGTGTCAAAAAAGGTCTGCAATTTACAGAATAAATTTTCCTGAAATTACACAGGGATGGGTAATTGAAAGCAAACTGCTGGAGCTGTTTGGCAGTGGCACTGCGGCCCCTTCTGGGACCTTGGGTACCTCCTCCCCAGCCAGGGATCCCGGGAAGGTTGTTTACCTTGAGCACCAGGGTGATCTAACTCCTCAAAACTCCAGGTGCTAGTGTCGCTGAAATAGCCTATTTTGGAGCATCCATGAGAGTAGCTTGTATCTGTAAGCTCTTACGTGTCCCTTTATTATTTTTGTGTGGCTCTGAGGGAAACCTGTGCACGTTTTGAGAGGAGGGAGGTTGAATCCTCCCCACTTAGCACGGATGATAGCTGGCTTCTTTGTGCATCATGGGCTGCTGGTCCCTGGCAGCTGCCTACCTGAGCAGGGAGCTCTCTGGCTTTGTCCATTTCTATCTGTGGGGTTTGAGCCCGTGGCTGCCTGACTACTTGTTCTTCAGTGGTTTGAACAGAAGCCTCTTTCCTGTAAATCTCAGCCAGAAGCCCAGAGAAGGCCAAGAAATATTACCTCAGCACAGAAAATGGCTTGGTTTTTTTTTTTTTTCAGAAAATGTAGGCAGTAAGAACTCCCTGGAGGTGCTTGCTTAAGCTTTGATGCCTCCACTTCTTGGTCCAACAGCATCCCACACCTCCCAGCATGGAAAGAAGGCAGTTCCAGGTCACGGCACGAGACTTCCCCACATAGGGCCTGGTGGCACCGGCTGGCCTGCTGCTCCTTGCCTCGTGGTCTTTTCTGTGAGAGCAAGAACTGAACTCACTCTGGGCCCACAGCGAAGGGAGTTTTCTATTCCTGGTGTTCTGAAGTGGAAACGCCGTGGGGAAGTTCCATTCCTCTGATATCAGTTGGTCTGTGAAGAGGCAAAAGCTCCCCAGCGGATAGTCTTTCCCCAGCCTCTCCCACTGAAGTGGAAATGATGTCTGAGAGCAGAAAGAGCGAGTCAATGAATTCCTTCTTTGAACTTCTCTGACTGAGAAGTGGTTCTGAGACTTTGAAAATCTTCAAAGATCTCAGTCCATGAAATCAATAGTTCTTTAAAAAAAATTTTTTTTTTTAAGTTGCCAGAGTTAAGGCAAGAATTCTGCCCAGGAAGGAGCAGAAAGGTGCACCATGTTGCATGGCTAGACGCTAAGAAGGTTACTGAGACAGAAAAGCTACAGTCCGTCTTTGTCCTTCAGGAAGCATCTAGGAGTAAGCCAAAGGCAAGGCTGGCCTAGTACAGAAAAGTTGCTGGGCTCCAGCTGGGTAGGGAAGCAGGGAAGAGGGACAAAGGCTGTTGAAATAGTGCAAACTATGTCCCATGCTTGTGCATATCTTGGCTGGTATTTATGAAGAAATGGTAGTAATGCTAAAGACCTACACTATTTATTAAGCACTCACTAGTTATTAAGTATAATGAGCCTATATAATGAGTCATTAAGTATAATGAGCAGTTTAACCCACATAAATTCTATGAGATTTATAGAATTATTCACATTCACTTTCAGATAAGAGAAACCAATCCTCGGAGTGTTTAGGCAGCTTATCCGGGGCTCCTGACCTAGTTGGTGCAGGAACTAGGAGGTGAGATTCTGCGTCTCTCTGGCTCCCACAGTTTCCCTCTAAATCATCTCCCCCCACCCAATTATTTCTTTTGACATTGGTTGCTGAGAACTGGACAGGAGTCCTAGAGCTCTCGGTGCTCCAGGGTCTGCAGGGACCTAGACACTCTCTCGGTGCTCTTCATCTGCAAAGCCTGGCTCAGGGCACGAGAGTGCGATCAGCTTCCAGCTGCAGAGCTTGATTCTTCTGAGAGATCTGTGCAGTGTTCCTCTCCCAGCCGGGCTGGGCCTTTTATCCATCTGCTTTATTTCCTTTTAAATGACAGCAAGAGACAAAACTGAGGAAGGAGGAAAACTGCATTCAAAAAAAAAAAGGAAACGCACCAGCCTTGAGCCAGCAGAGCCCTGAGAAGGGAGGGATGCCTTCAGTCTATGTGCTCATCTCTGGGATGTGAAGCTGAAGGAGCTGGAAGCAGCTCAGGTAGCCCCAGGTATGCACAGGAGGAGTGCAGGCCGAGCCCTCTTGTGTGTGGAGGGGTGACTGTGTTGTCAGCCTGAGCAGGATGCCAGCCAAGCCTGCAGCCCCCAGAAGGCAAACAGTTGAACCACACACACTGGTGAAATGTCACAGAGCTGCAGCGGAGCAGCCATGGGCTGCAGCATTGGATTCCCAAACTCTGTTACTCTATTTCTCCTCACTCAGGGCTGCCCAAAAAGTCTTGCTTCTTGGAAGAAAGTTCCAGCAATAGCATTTTGTATATTGCAACAACTAGAGAATCATTCATGAGCCAGCCCACCAACACAAGTAGTGAGGAAGAGGCAGTGGTGAGCCATTCTGCATTACCAGTGAGATTGCAAGGGTCGGGGGAGAGTCCTAGAGCTCCCAGCTGGTCCCGCTAAGGGTACTTGCTTTAACTCTAGGAGGCAGAAGTGCCAGGTGGCTGCTGCTTTATGCCAAAGGGGCCTGCATGTATTTTCTTCGGCGTTCAGGGCACGCGGTGTTTTCATGACGTACGCTCAGGCTGTATGCTGTTTACCAGTGTTTGGGTGCTTGTTCCTCCCTAGTGAAGAAGGGGCTTTGCATGCAGTAGTCTCAGCACACAGGGACACTCCTCAGTTGTGGAGGCGAGCGACGCTTCTCCAAACCTGGCATACTGGTGCGTGCTTGCTTGCAGCCCCAGAGCTCCGGGGGCTGAGGAGGACGACAAGGTCAAGCCCAGTCTGCACCTCTTAGGGAGACACTCTCACGAAACAAAACCAAGAACAAAAACAAACAAAAGCAACTTTTCAGTGATAATAATCAAAGAAAATCTCTGTTGTCATGGTTGGAAAATTGAGGAACAAATGCAGCCATGGTCTCATCTCCTAGCTGGCCAATTGTTATCAGGTTTATGTAGTAATTTCGAGTCTCAGGCATTTCTTTACACTTGTGGTACAAATTCGCCACCACTGCCTGAGCCCTTAATGCATATGGGCTCCGAAGGCTGCTGGGGAAACTTCATGAAGGCTTGGGATTAGCAATTTAAGTAAATGGCACATGGCTCAAATATGACAAAGCAATAAAAGCAAATGTTGTTATGCCATATAGTAAAGTATCTCCAAAACACGGAATGTTTACATATATATTGATATCTTGAGGATCTTGATATCTTGAGACAGATCTAAACACAAAATTCATTTCTGTTACATGTGTGTTATATATATATATATATATATATATATATATATATATATACACACACACACACACACACATCTATATAAATAGTATTTTCTTTATTGATGAATATTAAGATAATTTTAGCCAGTATTTTTGGCATGCTTATATTGTGAATACAATGTTTCACTTGGGGTAGCCAAGTGAAATTTTTCACTTGTAATATGTAATGTATGTAATATTGGCCCTCAAAAATTTTAGATCTTGGCACATTTCAGATTTTCATATTAGTTATATGTAGTATTTAGAGTGAGAAAATGAGCATGAATCCAATTCTATTAAGGTTAAACTAAGACTTAATGAGCTGCATATACAGCTGCTATGTTGTCTTAGTTACTCTTCTCTTACTGCTGGGACAAATACACAACCCCCAAAATGAAGGAAGGAATGGTTTATTCAGCTCACAATTACCAGAGGTTTCAGTCCATACTCAGCTGGCTCCAAGACAGACTGGCATGGGACAGATAGCAGTTCGTGGTGACAGAACAATTGCAGCAGAGAGGGAGTCTGTCTCTCTGTCTCTCTTGTGTTACATTCAGGCTCTCTGCCTCAGGAAATCTGCCTCAGACCACAACCTTAATCTCAGCAGTACCAAGACACATAATCCCAGTGGATCATGACTTAGTCTCACACTTTAGAAGTCCCTGCCCCATGATTACATGAAGCTTTGGGGGACAACTAGACACATACCATGACATATGTGACAAATGGAATAAGCAGATCAGAAGCAAGAACTTCTGTGGTTGCCCCTGTGTTGGCTCAGGGAGATGCTGGGAGATGCATGAAGACCAGAGGAAGTTGGCAAATAAAAGCAGAGAGGATAGGAGAGGGGGCTTTATGTGGATGGGGCAAGAGGGAGGCCAAAGTTGGATTTGTTGACTATTTTTGTCAGTAATTTTGAGAAATTAGTCCAGTGGCTTTTTTGTTTGTTTGTTTTTTCTTTTTTCGGAGGGACCAGGGATCGAATTCATGACCTTGCACTTGCCAGGCAGGCACTTGTGCCACGGAGCTATCTCCCTGGCCCAGTCTGATGGCTTTAAAGCCACAATGCAACACATTTTCTTTCACAGTTTCCAGATGATAACGAAGACAGCAGGATGACTATTGCCCCACACTGCTTGAGCTCCCTGGGTTCTAGGCACTGGGCTGATCTCTTTCCACGTGCTATCGTCCTCAAGTTTCACACTCTCTCTACTATTATACTTTTTTGCAGATGGAAATAATTGACGTTTAAAGAGAAAAGTCATGCAGAGTTGACCCTTTCCTCACATACTGGCACCCACATGGCTGAGCACCAAGAGAGCATCTACCAAAATGAGAAATTTGCACAGACACAAGCAGCAACTCCTCTGTTATATTTGAGTCCATTAAAACGAGCATTTCTGAGCAGTCTCTTATTATAGTCAGCTTTCTGCCACTGTAACAAAACAGCTGAGATAATACTTCACAAAAGGAAAAGGGTAATTTTGGCTCACAGCTGTGGAGATTTCAGCTGGTTGTACCGTGGAGCTTAGTCCTGCAATGAGGTAGAGCGCTGCAGTGGGATTGTGTGGGAGAAGACCTGCTTCCCTCATGGCACCCAATAGGCAGCAAGGGGAGGGGGCAGGGCCCCACTGTCCCCTGAGGAATACACCTCCAGTGACTCAACTTCCACAAGCCCCACCTCTTAAAGGCTCTGCCACCTCCTCCAGTGCTATGTGCCAGTGATGGATCTTGTAACACACAAGCCTTTGGGTTACATCGCCACACCAGACATCTAGTCTCTCTCGCTTCACATGCCTTTTTAAAAAGTGTAACAACTTGGTAGAAAATCCTTTTAAAGACATTACATAGTGCCTTGACCTTACCCAACTAAGTTTGCAGGCTGGGTGACCTCTTGTTGCGGCAGGCTTTGCTGTCGGGTGATAACTCCGTGCTTTGGAGATGCTAGGTGTCGAGCTGTGGCCGGTCCTTTCCTCTCAGGCTCTCTGGGTTCCTCCAGAGGCTCTCCTTGCTCTACCCTGTGATCTTGCCTCCCACTCCTTTCCACTCCCCTGAACCTCTGCCACCCTGTCCTTGGCCAAATGTGGCTTTCTCTCCTGTCTGCTTTTAGCTCACAGGTGCTAGGGGTCTCAGTTCCTGACTGACTGGCTGCAAGGGAGCATGACATGGCAGAGGGCCTTGCGGAAGAGAAACAGTCCATGGTGGAGCAGGGCAGGTGGAAGCAGTGGCAGCAAGCACAACGGCCCTGCTTTCGTCCCTTCTCTCCTGTCACAGCTCCCTACTCCTAGCGTCTCAGCAGGAATCAGTCCTGGAAGCATGTCCTTAATCTCTGCATCGCCTCTGGAAAGCTCTGCCTGTGGCCTCATGAGGCTCTGGGGTACATCTAGGTACAGCCACACCTGTGCCCTATCCTGTTCCCAGCAGCTGGCATGTGGCACCCACACAGCCCCTCACTGCTCCTGAGTGTGCACGGGAATCCAAACACGCTCCTGTGCACTGGCAGGGCCTTCTCCTTAGGAGCAGGAAATGCTGCTTGCCGTACCAGCGCCCGGGAAACGACACTGCTCTTGGCCTTCCTCTTGACAAACCGGGACACAAACACACATTTGTGTGGTTTCTCTGTTCTCACTACAGTAGCAACAATTAGGAGAGCACTTCCGAGGGTGCGTAAACTCCGACAAGCCTCCTAGTCAGGAGCGTGGGCTCCAGAGGCCCAGGGACCCATTTCCACATACTGATTAGGGCTTTGGAATGAGTCCAGGGCCTAGCTCACTGTGCTGCACAGAGCAAGGGCATCCTGTCTTATAACAGCAGCAGCAGCAGCAGCAGCAGCAGCAGCAGCAGCAGCAGCAACAGCAGCAGCAGCGGCAGCAATAATAAACGGCAGCTTACCTCATACCAAGGGCTACCATAAGTCTCATACGCACCTTTAACTCCTACAACCTTGCACAGCCCCTCTCAGGAAGATTCTGTGTTTTTGTTGTTATTTTTTCTCCTCCATGGCTTGAGGAAGCAAATACACAGTAAAGTCAGGCAGCTTGCCTGAGGGCTCAGGTCAAGGAACGGAAGACCACTGGTCCCCATCCAAGCTGTTAACTTTCGTGCTTGGGACACTGCTATTCTGCTCAACAAATAGGACAGGATGACTTCTGGCCCCCTCCCTGGCCCTCGCCCCTGTGCCTTGCCGGCTTCGTTGTGTGCTGGTAACCACCTCCTGCCTCTTGCTCGCTCCCCTCTCCTCTCTCTTCCTCATCCTCTCTTCTGCCTCTGGCTCACTCCCTTCCAGTCCCCAGATGGCCTGAGCTGCTCCAACGCTGCCTCCGGGTGACAGAGCTTTGTGGCCTCACTGCCAGCAGCACGTGCGTCCTGTCCCCTGGCGCGTGGGCCCTGAGCCCACAGTCTGCTGCGAGGCACCTTGCCGCCAGTGAAGCCCATGCGTCGTAATTGCACGTTTTCCTATTGAAAGCTAAGTGACGAGGCTCATAAGGTTCGTGCTGAGAACAGATGTTGCTGCTGCTGCCCAGCGCTGCACATGGCAAGGTTTCTCCCGCGCTTCGCATCAGCCAGACGCCTTTGCGCTTCCCTTTGAAGTGTTTCTGGTTGAAGGGTTCCTGGGAAGGTCTGAGAAATCATGCCGTCCTCACATCCAGCGCCAGGCACGGGTCTCAGGGAGGAGTGCAGTTGCCGTCTCTAGCACTTTATAATCCACTTGCTTTGTGAGGACCAAACTCCTTCCTTTTGAAAAGTGCCTTTGTTTGCATTTTATAATTAAGCATTCAGATTTTTGCTTTTCTGGTTGTTTCCATCTCAGGATAATGCGGCTGCTACCAATTCTATTTTTACTTTATTTCCTCATCTCTCCTGACTTGGGATTTGTGGAAAGTCCCCCTCCCACTAAAACAGTTTTAGACTATGAACATATTATATCATTTATTCATAGAATATCTTCTATGGATAAGATTTTCACCTTCAGGGAGCCTATGTCCTGGTCAGAGGAGACAGATAATGAATAACTAAACTACCTGGCTTCAGGCTCAGGGGAGTGTTGCAAAAAGTGAAACAAAATTATATGTGAGAGAAAAAAGGGAAAGTCTTTGTAAATGGGTGGCAGTTCAGTTGAGATGAGAGAACCATGCTCTGGAAAGTGGGGTTGGCATGTGCAAAGGTCCTGAGGCAGGAAGAGTGGGTAAGATGCAGGATCATGATAAGGTTGAGTGAGGTTGGCAACATTAAATTTGGTAAAGCACGTAAGGTACAGCCAGAAGTGGGCAAGAACCACATCTTACGAGACTCTCACTCTGGCTTCCTTTCCCCACAAATAATTATTTTCTTTTATTTTTTATTTATTAGGGTCATAGGGTCTCACTACACAGATTGGACTTGTAATGATCCTCCTGTTTTCAGCCTCCCAAGCACTGGCATTAGAGGTGCGTGGTACCACACCCAGTCTCAGCTACTGTCTCAGCACACCCTGGGGGTGGGGCCGGCATGGCATGCTGGGATCTAACACCATCCCCAAAAATAAGCTTTTAAAGGCAGTCAGCAAAGGATAATTAAACTAAGGACATTTCCCAGGAATTATTTCTGAGTTTTGATAGTCATTCTGTACACAGGATGGTGGCTGCTTCCGGTTTTACCTTCACCATCTCTCTCTGGGTGTGCTTTGTCCAATGGGGCATCACGGAGGAGGACACCTTAGACTTCCCAGCAGTCTAGGTGGATTTCCTACAAATTGAGGTTGCCCTGGACCATGACCACAGCTGGCATTTCAAAGTGTCACACAAAGGCATTAAAACGGTGTGTAGGAGACGCATAGATAGAATTGTTCAGCTTTATTTTATTGCAGCCTATGTACAGCCTCAGAGAGAAATGTGTGTTTAATGGAGCTCACCGGAATCAAGGGGTGCCTCTAAGTCTGGGGTGACTCCTAATGCCTGCCACTGCCCTGACAAAGCTGGCCCTTGCCTATCTTGCTTAGGCCCTGCAGAACCCATGTTTCGTCATGGAGTGATCTGATACTAAGGGCAGCACTGTTCTGGGAGACTCAGCCGGCTTGCATGGCCAGCTCACAGCACAGGTCACGGTCTCCTCGGGGAGCCCTGAGAGCATGCCCAGCCTCTGAGGCACTGTTCACAGGCTCAGCTTGGCCGATGAAATGGAGCCAACCATCTCCAACGATGAGAGAGTTGTCAGTGTAGGCATTTATCCAATTATATGTGTGAGGAAAGGGAACCTAAGTGCAAACTAGATCTCTACGTGCTCTGGAAACAGTCATGCTCATTTCTCCACACATGGGTTTCTTAGCTGTAGATGTAGCCAACCTCAGACAGAAAAATGTTCCCCAAACATTGTGTCTTTATGGGACACATACATGTTTTCTTCTCAGTATTCCCTAAACACTGTGGTCTAATGACTATTCACATGAAATTATACTGTACTAGGTACAAGTAATCTAAAAAGGATTTAAAATATATGGGTGACATATGTAGGTTATGGGCAAAGACTACAACATTTTGCATAAAACACATGAGTATCTGAAGGTTTGGGTATCTGCCTGGGACACTGGAACCAATCGCTCACAGACAACCAAGGGACAACTATATTGGATTTGCTTTTGTCACCCTGGAAGGGAAAACTACACCACAAACAGTGATAAAATACCAATAAGTAGTGATAGTATACCAATAGTGATAGTGTACTAATAAATGGAGATAGTATATAACAAGAGCAACAGGTGAATTCTATACGCAGGACTAGCTATGCTCTGTATGTTGCTTCTGGAGCACCCCCCAACCCTCTAATGTGAGTCCCAAGTGTATTCCTTTCACCCATAAGAAAATAACAAACTGAGGTGCCAATAAGTTAGGCTTTTGCTTTTGGTCACATAGCTAGCAATATAGAGAGGGCCGGAACTGTCACCTCTCTTGCTCCAAAACTCAATCTCATTACACTGTCACTTTGTGGTGAGGAGTAACTTTCTCAAATCATGTAAAGAGAAGTGAGTTTTTGTCCCTGGAGATGTTTAAGCTGAGGCATGGCCCCAGAGAGGGGTGCAAGGAGAATGCTTCTGCTGGTGGCTGGGCAGACATGTGGTCTTACGATTTCTAGGTCTTCTTGTAACTGGGAGAGGTGCTGACTACTGAGAATCTAGGGAATCAGGGACAACTCCTTGACACATGACGGGGACAGAGAGCCAGAAAGAGCACAGACTCATCTGTTCAAATCTGTTTATATCAGCACAGTGTCCCAAAGTGAGCTACCATGGGTATTTTCCAGTCTGTTCCACAGACTCCAAGCCTATAGAAAACCAACTTAGAAGGCCTTAGCAGCCATCTCAAAGGATGGGTTATTGAGAATGTATTTTTATTGGCAAACAATAAAACAATGTCTAGCCTGAATAACACAGTTATCGGGAATTTTTTTTTCTAGATAAAAAAGTATCTCTGAGAGCGGGGTATGATTGCAGTAGCTGAAACCTCAGCACTCTGGGAAGCTGAGGAGAAAGGCTAGAAAAGTCTAACCAAGCCTGGACAACCAACGATTTAGCAAGATCCTGTCTCAAAAGGAAAATGAAAAAGGGGCTAAGGACATAGCTCAGCATGAAGGCCCTGGCTTGAATTTCTAGTATGGAAAAGAAAAAGAGAAATGCTTCTTCGTAATGATGAGAAACTACTTCAAACGTATAAACACAGTTTATAAGCTTGCTTGATTTTCCCATTTCTGAATGTCATGATCTAGGTGGGAAAATGGTAAGAAGGAAATGGATAGGAGTAGAAAAGTATTCTAGATAAAGAAATACATCATCACCCAGACCTGCCCTTTAGACCTAGATTCCTTTGAGTCAGGGGGAAGAAAGGCTTTAGGTAGCATGAAAGTAACAATATCTATTAGTTTGAAACTTTGGAAACTGCCTCCTTTATAGGCTAAAAAAATCAAATATGGCCACATAGAACAACAGCAACAATACTAATAATCAAGTATTCACTATTCAGTGAGGCATTGAATTTATTTATTCATTAGGGCTCAGATCTTCCAAGAACACATTATGTGTTCTCATTTTCTTTTATAGCCTCATTTCTCTCTTAGTAGTGGGAAGGAGAAAGGAGGAAGAATACCATGCAAAAATTTCCCAATAAAATGTTAGCCTAGCTCCCTGATTTTGAATACTTTTCAGGTTAACTCAGTCTATTTTGAGAAACTAGCTGTCTTTGATGATTTTTTTTTGTTTGTTTGTTTTGTTTTTCTCTTTCCCTTTATCTGATTATGTCTGAATCTAAGGTCAATTTTGTGCAGCAACATGGAGGTAAAGAATTCTTTTGGAGTCATTAGCTTTATGTTTAAATCAAGCCATAAACCTGTAGATCCTCTAGCATTTATTTTAGAAACTATATCCTTGATGTCTTCCTTGTGGCAAAGGATAGTGCTGATATACTGCAGGCATCCTTTGATTTGCTCATTGTAAAAACTTAATCCAGCATCTTTCTTGTAGATACCCAATTCAGAGGGACTGGAGTGATTGGTCTCAGGGTTACTTACAATGATTAGCTAAAAGAACAGGGGTTTAAGAGTAAGCGTGGTGGCTCACATCTGTAATCCCAGCCTTTGGGAGGCTGAAAACAGGATATTACTACAAGTCCACTCTATGTAGTGAGACCTTGTAGACCCTGTACTATACATAAAAAGAAAGAACAGGGGTTTAGACCCATCAGACCATAAAATGTGAGGACTTCCCTTTTGCTACAATTAGCACAGGCCTGACCAAACTCTCATTAACAAACTTACCACAAGTGGGTCATGCTATGGTTTTTATCAGACCACCTTAAAACCTAGTGTTTCTGAGAAGGTAACTCCAAGGGGAAGAAGAACCTTGACATTTTGGAATTAATGTTAACATTTCAACACATAAGTTTTCATACTTCAGTCTTACATCATTTACCTAACCTAGGGCTTTGTTCCTCTCCTCAATTCTGAAAGACTTCTTTAACTGCGAGGATCTTTCACTAACCATCCCCAAGTCAGGCGCCCACATGCTGTCTTCTCTGTGCAGCTGTGCAGAACTGGGCATCCTGTTGAGTTTTGCTCCCCTGGTTAATGTTGACCCAGTGGCCACCTGGCTCTGAGAAGCCCCACACAGCAGACACGTCTGGCATGCAGAACTGGAGGGCACTGTTTTGAGTTGAAAGGGTGGTAAATTCCACACTCCAGAGGCAGGTGGGCAGTGCTCCAGACTGGGCAGACACTGGCAGCTCCCACACAGCAGCTGATGGGCTGTGAGGGCTGAGTGAGGAAAGGGACCACTGGCCACACACTGGGTGCCTGGCGCGGACTCCCTGCCCGGCAGTGAAGGTTATCCAGGTGCCTGTCAAAGGCAGTGACCAAGACATGAGCTCAGCTCTTGCATCTCACGAGGCCAGTGCGCCTGCACTGTGAGTGAGACCCAGGCAGCTGGGCCTGGCTGCCTCCACGCGCACACACCTACTCACAGCACAAAGTGCCATGCATGATTGCCTCTGGAACAGAAGAGGCCTTGTGGAGTTTGCCCTGGGCATCCACACCTGAGCGCCACGTGTGCTGGGTGGCCTCACAGCAGGGGTGACATTTGAGTTGGGTTCTGAACAGTAGGCAGGAGTGAGCAAGAGTGACCAGACACATAGTGGGAGAAGGAAACAAAAGGGCACAGGTGAATGTGGACTGCATGGGGAGTGCTTTGCTGTGGGGCCACAGCCATTGCTCCTGTGTTCTTTGGACACAGTGTTCTTGAACCCCAAGGGCAACTTCGAACGTTATGCTGGCGATGAATGTCCTCCTTTTGACTGCTTCCCACCTCCATACAAAGCCTGTCCTCTCCAGCCTCTGTCAGCAGACCCGACCGAGCTTTATCCTTACCATCGAGCACCAACCATTACATCTTGCCTACAAGGCTCAAGACCACAGCTTTCTGCTATATTTATATTTAAGCTTTTTCTCCATAGACTTTGCTTGGGTCCCTGTACTCACAGGTAGACTAAGTGCCTGCCTAGTGTTACTGATCTTTCTCCAAACACTTGAGTCCTTTTCTAGAATTTAAGTTTAATAACTGGGAACTTGCTTCATGTTGTAAGACTTCGCTAGATCTGGCTGCTACTAAAATGATTGATTATCTGCTTGGATGGCCTTTTTATTCCATTACTTTTGAAAAAATTCCTCTTAGTTATTTATGATTCCTGAAATTTCTTTCCTCAGTCATTGAATGTGGAAGCTGTCTTTCAGTTTTTTTTTTTTTTTTTTGATACAGGGTCTCACTAGGCAGCTCAGACTCATAATGATCCTCCTGTCTCAGCCTCCCCAGTGCTGGGATTACAGGAGTGTGTCACCATGCTACTTTCAGGACTAGCACACCATGCAGTACTGGGGATTGAACTTGGGCCCTTGAACTTTTCAGGCAGGTGCTTAGAGCATTGAGCTATCTCCCCAGCCTATTCTTACGTCACTCTATGCCCTCAATTATTAGTTCTCAAGTCAAGACTCTGTGCCCATCCTACGTCAGCATCAGAGGCAGTTCCCATTCAATCTTTAAGTAGAATGTCTGCTGAATTGAATAACTACCATGTACTTTGCATTGGTAATATATTGGTAAGCAAGATGAAGTCTATCATTGCAGTAGTTACATCTTAGGGAAGGGAGATTCCCAGATAAAGAAATAAGCTGGCAAGATATTTAAATACTGTGAGATGTGTCAGGAGAAAAAAAAGACTAAGGTGGTAAAGGAAACCAGCTAGGGCGGCTGAGACAAGAGTAGTGTGATCTCTCAAGGAAGGTGCCATTTGAAAAGAGAACCTGAATAATAGAGACCATCCAGAGAAAAGAACTCCAAAAAGCTGGAACAGCAACAGCAAAAGCCAGAGGAAGGAAAAATAGCTCGGACTCTCACCCTAGGAGATGAGGTCTGAGATCAGATAAGAGAGTAGGACAGCAGCCCAATTTAGAAGAACAAGGCAAAGAATGTGCATTTTAAGAATATACTTTGTTAGCCGGGCGTGGTGGCTCACGCCTGTAATCCCAGCACTTGGGAGGCTGAGGCAGGAGGATTGATGCGAGTTCGAGACCAGCCTGGGCTACAAAAGTGAG
>PVJA010025415.1:0-30787 GCA_004027025.1 Myocastor coypus
TGCAATATGTCAACTTTCAAAGAAAAAAAGGGGGAAAAGAAAAAAAAAAAGTAATGTGGATTTAGAAAGGTTAATGTTTAGTTGTTTGATCAATCTTATATACCTATATGTATTAATCTAAACTGATCCGATGATGAAAATATGTAATATAACCATTGTTAAATTTAAACAATAAAAGAATTGAAAAAAAAATAAAGATTTGAGATAATAAAAAATAAAAAGAAATAGATGCCAATTGGGGAGATGTGTATCGCTTTTAGCGCAGGGTCTTTTTCACACATTTCATGACTCAGTGACTGCAAAGCTCAAGACCAAAAGTGTGCGTGCATTGAGTGTTGAAAAGCCACAAAAGTAGGTCAAGAAACTTGGAAAGCCCCAAAAGAGATGGAAATGGAAGCTGACTTTGTGCCCACAAAAAGCATGCTCTGGGAGAATGGTTTTAGAGACTTAAGTTACTAACCATTAGTGGGTTGTGAAGTAAATTTAGTTGGCAATGCCAATATTTTAAGAACATGTCCAGTAGAAGGGAATAAAACAGAAGGAAATTAAATACTTTAGATAGCAGTACAGACAGTGCCACTGAATCACTGTGAGCTTTTGCTTCAGACACACATGCACATGTAATGGTGTCATGATGGGTTTTTACTGTGACTCACAGAACAAAATTTTGAACGCATTTGAAGGAATGACGATGTGTGACCCCAATGGGACAGACCTGATCCACCCACACCTTTCATCCCGTGGAGAGCTGGGTCTTGTGCAATTCTCTACCATCTTCTTTTTACCCCATGATGATTTTAAAATGTGTCCACACACTCGGAAGCCTGTTTCTCTCCCCTCAAGTAAGGGCTGGGATGTGGTAGCTTGCTCTTAATGGATGGAATATGGCACAGTGACAGTGTCCCTCCCCAAACTCATAAAAGGCATAGGAGACTTCCTTGTTCTTTGTGATGATTTGGATCTAGAATGTCCCCCAAAGCCACCTGCTGGAGCTTGAGTGCCAACCAGGAGGCACTGGGACTGTGAGGGGATCTTGAGGGCTCTCATCTCATCAGCAGATTCATCCATTCTTGGACTCATAAATACATCTTGAGAGGTATTAGACAAAGGAGGCCCAGTGGAAGGGGCTGGGTAACAGAGACACTTCCAGAGGGCTGTGTCTTGTTCCTGCCCTGCCTGCCTGCCCACCTGCCGGCCCGTCTGTCTGTCTGTCTTCTCTCTCTCTTTCTCTCTCTCTCTCTCTCTCTCTCTCTCTCTCTCTCTCTCTCTGTGTCTCTTCTCTCTTTCTCTCTTCTCTCTTTCTCTCTGTGTCTCTGCCTCTCTCTGTCTCTGTCTCTATCTCTCTGTCTCTCCCTCCCTCTCTTTCTCTTCCCCCTTCTCCCTCCCTCCCTCCCACCCTCCTGGCCACCATGAGGTGAGCTGCCTCCTTGGCCATGTGCTTCTGACACCATGATGTTCCACTTTGCCTCAAAGCATGGAGCCAACTGACTACAGACAGAAACTTCTGAAATGACGAGCCAAATAAGGCTTTGTTCCTTTAGGCTGTATTTTGTCACAGTGGCAGAAGCTGGCTAACACACTCTTCTAGAGTCGTACACACTGGTGGCCACACACTGAGGATTTTCTAGCACTTCTGTGAACAGGCCCTTGCGAGAGGCTGAGGCCACTGCCAACAACTACATGAACCTTCTTGAAAACAGATTTTCCAGCCCCAGGCAAACTTTCATAGAACCGAGGCCCTGGTTAGCATCTTGTCAGCAACTTCATAGGAGATTCCAATCCATAAAGTTCCAGCTGATCCATTTCCAAATTCTGCACCCACAGAAACTATGAGACAGGAGATGTCCATTGATGCAAGCTGCTAAATTTAAGGATGATTTATTATATGGTGATTGATTCCTTAGACGCTCTTAGCACGATTGCCATGGATACGGTTTACATGGTTACCTTGTGTAGAAGGAAGTGCCGAGATCCAGTGGAGTTTCTAAGAATTGTGGAGAATGAGAAAATTGCAAGAAAACTGGAGAGACTTTGCTTTAGTTTGGTGAAGAGAAAGGAAGAGTGAAGAGTGGGTATTGATTCAATGTTTATAGAAACTGATTCATCCAGCTCTGTAGAATATACACAAATATCTGGAAAATGAACACAGTATGGTCCAGAGAAGAGCCTATTCCTACCAAGGTCAAGGTTCTCTGGCCGACTACGCACCCACCTCTTCAAAGGATCACTAGGTGTGCAGACTGGTGGGTTTGGGCAGCGTGATGGCGCTTGACATAGTCCCCACCCAAGGAGCTTGTGTGGAGCACTGAACTTAGAGCAGAATTTCTAATGCAGGTCAATGTCCTAGCTCTAGTCTGTCCTGATTTCACAGAGACTTGGACAAAGACACAAAATGTCCAAACCTCAGAAGCACAGATGATTTTGATAGAGGTGATTTAGGATCCCAAACTTTCTTCTCAGGCAGAATCGCTGGGCCAACATCAACGGGAAAAACCTTAATTGTAATCAATGAAAGGTCAAGCACTTTCAGATCAAAGGAGCCTGTGAACAACCCAGAGTGTTGGATAGGGCTGGCTGGGCAGAATTCATCCCCCATTGATCCAATCAGTTTTATTTGACTGCCAAGGTCAATGTTAGCATGAGGAATGGAATGATCCTAAGCCAGGATCCTAAGACCCTTAGGTCTTCATTCCCAGGGCGCAGTTTTCTTCTCTCTGCTCTGGGCCAGAGCCATGAGGACCATGGGAACCATGTGGAGGTGGCTGTCCTCTCCCCAAACTTCTCACATGCCTCTCAGGAGCTGCTGGTCCAGATCAACCATGAGAAGGTCAGTCCAAGGCCAAAGCCACCACCTGCGGACACCTGAACCTGAGAGGTCACTTTATCACTTCAAACCGTGGCTGGGACTCATTCTGTGGTACCTAGGCTATCCCCTTCCTTCACAGACAGCCAGGTAACCCACACAGCCCCTGTCCCTCCTCAGCCTGCCACCCTAGCCCACTGGGGCCATCCTGGCTGCAGCAGGCCTTGGGTACAGCCTCTCAAGAGGCACACTGAGAAGTGCCTCAGTGCCTGAAGGAGTGGATGCCACAGTTTGGGCTGGCCCTTCAGAGACATCCTGTTCTTTTCCTTCTCTCTGTGTTGTTCATACCTGCAGCCTAGCCAAGGGTCCTCCTGCATTCCAGCTCTTGCTTTCAGCTTGTCCTCTGTGAACTCCATCCCTGGCACCTGCCCCACCTTCCTCAGGCCCAGTTCTAGGTTTCAGTGTCTTCCAGGCCAGTATGCAGTGAGAATTTCTGTTTCCACCAAGCATGATGGCTCACGCCTGTAATCCCAACACTCAAGAGGCTGAGGCAGGAGGATCACCATGAGTTCCAGGCCAGCCTGGCCTACACAGTGAGCTCAAGGTCAGCCAGAGCCACACAATGAGACCCTGTCTCAGAAAAACAAGCAAACAGAAAAAAAAAAAAAAAAAAAAAATCAGTTCTCACATTCCTATGCCCCCATGTGGTACTTGCCTTAAATGAGGCCACCTAGGTTCAAACATCAGCTCTGCCTACATTTTTGTAGGACATTGGTCAGTTGCCACAGCCCCTCTCTACCCTGCTGACCACATCTGTAGAGTGGAGTCAAGAGTTCCCAGGGTCTGCAACAATGACACAGGCAGAAGCCCCAGCCCAGAGGCCCTGACCTTGGGCCCTGCACCCCACCTTCTTTCCTTCCACCTGGCTCTTCCTCCATTGCTCAGGGCCAGCTCCTCCCTCCCTGATCCCGATCCCTCCTCAGGCTCTCCCAGATCCTGGAATAAATCTGTTCAGCTGATCTTGGCAACTGTGACCTTCATTGTGTGTGCTTGACAAGTGGAGCCCTTGGAGGTGCTCAGGACCACAGCTGCAGACTCTGTCACAATGCAAGTGGCCAGGATGGTGGCCAGGGGCCGGGAGGGGCCCCGCATGCCCTCCTCCTGCCACCACATGACTCTTGGCCTCTGCAGCCACTCGGGGATGTGCTGGTGGGAAAGGAATTCTGAGGGAGCCACAAATCTGCCTGTGCTGCTCAGCAGTGGCCCAGAAGAGCTGAAGGGCGTGGTGAACAGCTCAGCCAGTGGGAGGCCCGCCTGGCACACATGCATGTCCTTTTCTCTGCTGATTGGATCTGCTAGCCACGCTCCACCACACAGCGTGAACCCCAGGGATCCTCAAGCTGCCCTGCATGGCTGGACAGTTTGTGCACTACACAAATGCCCCTGCAAGTACAGCTTCCTCTGTCCAGGAGGGTCTATGTTTTCCTAATTTGAGCAAAGATGCTGCAAAGAGCAGTTCTCTGAGCTGTGATTGTTATTCGAGGGGTCCAGGGCAAGATTTCAAAGAACTTCCTTTATCTGCAGCCACAGTGCCTGAATCCTACCCTTCACGCTGCCCTTTTGGGCCCCATGGTCATTAGCAGTGGGCCTGAAATCCCTTTAGCAGTGAAGTACTCACATGTTCAGGGACACCCCAGAAATCACAACCCCGGGTCATCATGTCTGTGCTCATCACTGTTTATTTTAAACCTGATTGGGGTCAAGCTTCATTAGACTGCGGGCAGGCCCAGCCCTTAGTACAGATCAGATTCAGCAGGGCTCATGCCCATGGCCATGTCTGCAGATGACCCAGCTGGCTGGGGCAGCCAGCGCTTCCACAGGCATATGCTTTGCTTCTCATTTACTGGGGACTCACTCCAAGGGAGCAGCCCTAATGCCAATGACAAAGCTGGTCTCGGGGGACCCTTTGTGTTAGGATGGTGGCTGCCATTGTCACCATCCCAGAAAGTCTGCCTGGCTTGAGGCAGGTTCAGAAAGGGGCTGCACTTCCAGCTCACAGCCCTGATGTAAGCAGCTCTGGAAGCCCTGTGGTGGCCCTCAGAAAATGACTAGCACTGCTCATTGGAAGCTGAGCCACACAGAGGCCTGGAACCTCCCTTGCAGTGCCCCGTGTCTGCATGCACAGGTGAAAGGACCTGAGACCCCTAGTCTGGTATCTGCAGTGTCTGCAGGGAGTGGGGTGGACAAAGTCCCTTAATGCCCCTGCCTTGGGGTGCCATCCCTCACAGGGAAAACATCCCAGGGGCACTCTTGTTCAAAGCTTGGGACCAATGGGCAAATGGAAAGGTCCCCCAAGGACCTCCAGGCTCATGCCCACTCAGCCATTCCCAGCCTGGGAGGTAGGGCCATCCTGGCTCTCACTGCTCCCCTCCAAGGCCATATTTTGCAAACACTGATTGGAAATTCAGAGCCACTATTGTAATTTAAAACAAAAATGCCAAACACACAGGGAAGAGAAATGTTACAGACCCAAGGGGTCCAACCCAGCCAGCCATGGGCCATGGCTGACTGCACAGGAACAGGTAGATGAACTGTGAAAAGGGAAGGATTGCTGGGTGTTTGGCCTGAAGCTAAGTTGTCTCAAAACACCTATGGCAGTGTGGCGGATTGAATGTGAGCCTCCCAAGTTTATGTCCACTCACAGCCTCAGAATGGGATCTGGTTTGGAAATAGGGTCTTTGCAGTTGTGATTTGTTTATATAGGGTCATAATGGCAGGATGGTCCCAAATGGATGGAAGGAGTATCTTTTTTTTTACTTTTGGTACTGAGAATTGAACTCAGGACCTTGCTCTTGCCAGGCAGGCACTTATGCTGCTGAGCTATATACCTAGCCAGAAGTGGTGTCTTTCTAAGAAGAGCAGAGGGGACATGCAGGGAAAGGCCGTGTGAAGCTGGAGGGAACAGTTGGAAGGACATAGTTGTGAGTCAAAGGTCATCAGGAATCTTTGTCCAGCACCAGAAGTTAGGATAGAACCAAGGAACTGCTCCTATTTCAGAGCCATTGACAAACCCAACCACACGAGGCTGGAAGTTGGGGATTCTAGCACACACTGTGAAAGAACTAGCTTCTATTATTTTAAGGCCCTCCCCCGCCCAGTTTGTGGTAATTTGTTATAGAAGGACTAGAAAATGACACATTAGGGGTGCAGGAGAGAGGCTGGTCCTGGGTGACCCACGATACCTATGTTCCTTGTGATGGTACCACCAGCAGTCCTGCCAGACCCTGGGGATCCCATGCCTGGCTGAGGTCAGTTTCATTCTATGGAGGCCTTCAACTGAGTGGGTCAGGCTCAGTCCCATTATGGAAGATAACCTGCTGGACCGGGAGTGGACTGATTTGATATCTTAGTCACGTTCTCATCTGTGATACACAGTACCCAGCACTCAGATTTAAAGGGAGAAGTTGATTTTGGTTCACAACTTTCATCCACAGTTGGCTGGAAGACACAGGGAAAGGGACTTAACAGAGAAAAGCTGCTCTCTGTGTGGCAGACAGGAAGAAGAGGAAGGGGGTTCCTGGGAAGGAGATAAGCCTCCCAGGCATCCCCCCTAACAGGACACTCAGTTACTGATCTGTCAGTAGATGGATCTACTGATTAATACGGCAACCTGGGTGGTCCAAACCCCTCCAGAAGCCCCAACTCTGAACATGATGTCTTGGGAACATTCTAGATCAAAACCTTAACACCTAAAGAGGTAGAGTGACTTTCCCAGGTCACCAAGCAACTTTGCTGCAGTAGGAATTGGGAAGTCCTTATGTAAAGCACTCTGTTACCATTGAAGGGGGTTGTTTGTGCCAGTAACCATACTTGTGACACTGGATTCTTGCAGTCACACTCTGAAGGAGCTGTCATTGATCCCACTTTCTTGATGTGGCCCAGAAGGCTCAGAGCACTGGGGGAGCTGCTAAGTCCACACAGCAATGAGGAGTGCATCCAGGCTCAGATCTTCCCTGGAAGGACCTCTGCTCCTTGAAATCTAGCCTGTGCCCCTCTGCAGTGCTGTGGGTGTCCCTATGCCTCTCCTAGCCACATTGCATTTCAATGTGGCTTTCCCAGCAACCCTGCAAGTTCAGGGAAACAGTTCTTGCCAGAGCAGGAACCAAGGTTAGAAAGGTTATCACACACCTGGTCACACAGCAGCCCAGGGCTGTGTCTTTGTGCCCTAGGCCTGTAAAGATCTCTGAGGCCTGAGGGCTTGTACTCAAGAGCCATCTTCTGGGCAATGAGGCCGACATTCTCCATTTTCTGACTCTGGCCTGTGGCCTCTGTGACAAGAGATGAAATAGAGGACGGACGGGAGCGAGGAAGACAGCTCAGAAAGAAGAAGAGAGGGGGCCCCTCTTTGTGGTCTGGCAGCTTCCCCAGAGGGCCTTCTGCACATGACAGATGTTTATGGTTTTAGACAATGAAATGGATCATTGCCTTCTATCTTGAGCTGGGGTCATTGCCTCTCAGTTCTGCAGAGGTGCATTTGAGGCTTAATTTTTTGTTATAAGAGATCATTTCAATGAAAGAGAACTGGAAACATTACCCTCTGTTTCTTTAGCAAACACAACCTTATTACCTCCCACCCCCAAAACAAAAGAATGGAGAGAGCAAATATTACAGTTTTTTTTAAAAAAAAAAAATATCTTAGGCCGAGATGGGTGGGCTTTGGGTGCAGAACATTTGTACTGATAGAGATTTTATTAAGAAAAACTTGTCTGTCATCTTCTGCAACTAGAGGCTGAACAGTGGAACTAATTGAAATGCTCCAACACAACAGGATCCCCCTTGCTCAGTCCTTGGTGCTCCTCAGAGCCTCTGACAGGCTGACCTGGTGCCAGGACTCCGTTCCATGCAGCAGCAGGGAAGGGACTTGGGAGTGGACAGAGCCCACAATGGTTGGCTCATCGCAATTACTTGGGGCAAGAAGCCTCCAAGGACAGGGGCCAGAAAGCCAGGAGATTAAGCATTTGCCTCCAGCAAAGGTGAGATTGGTGCTCTCTGTCATGTTACATGGGAAACTTTGGGAAGCTGATTTGGGCTCAGAGAGGCCAGAAAAGTTATAGATGTATGACAGCCAGATGCATAAATCAGCAAATGCCTTCAGCTAGAAAAAAAAAAAATGAGTAGGAAGCGAAGAATCATTTAATCATCAAGAGAGAAAGTAACCAACCTGAAAAAGAAGCAGAGACTGACAGTAGCTGGGTAACATGAGTGGAGGGGTCTTAGAAGACTGACTCTAGGTGGATGTCAGAATGAAAGCAAGAAATAAGCAAACAGTTGGCAAGATGGTTGTGTGACATTAATAGCACACAAGGGAAAGACTGAAAGCACTTGGTAGGGCAAAGAGGCACATGGCAAAGTTGGGCAGGAAATATTTTCTAGGGAAGACACATACACATGAGTATACCAAACAACATAGCAACTGAATATTCAGGGCAACAAGTATGGGAGATGGAAGATGGTCAAAAACTGCAGTTTAAATTAAAAGTTCTATATGTTCTTTTCACAACCAGATACATCTATAAAACCACAGAAAAGCAGACTCAGAGCTGTGCTGCTTGTTGTGGCAGCCACGGGCTACGCATTGCTATTGTGCACTTGAAATGTGTCAAGTTAAATTGAGATGTGCTATAAAAGATATGCATGTCAGATTGCAAAGATTCCTACCAAAAATAGCATGCAAAATATCATTTTTACATTGTTTGTTGAAATAAGAGTATTTTGTATGTAGTGTATTAAATAAAATACTAAATTAATTCCACGTATTTTAAATTTTTTTCTTTTTAAAAAGATGTATTTGGTACAGGGTCTCAGTATGCAGCTGGAAGTCATAGTGATCCTCCTGTTTTCAGCCTCCCCAGCACTGGGATTACAGGCATGTGCCACCGTGCCTCATCTCAGCAACTGGCTCAGCTATTCTGGGTGTGGGGCTGGCATAGATCAAACCCTGTTCCCTGTGCTTGTGTAACCATGTACTTAGTCCACTGAATTATCTTGCTGACCCCATGTATTTGTTTTTAATCTCTTCTTTTTGGTGCACCCCCAACCTTTGCCCCTTTTTGGAGGGTAGCAAGGGAAACCTTGGTCTGCTACCAGGAGGGCCAGCCATGGCACCCAGCCTGTTTTGTATCTGCCTCATTGGGCTCTAGATTTATTATTCATAAAATAAAAAGAAACCTACCGGTAGGATTTTTGTATTAAATGAGATAACATACTCTCATATTTTCTGAAAATTAAAAAATGGGTGCACAACTGAACGTGGGTGTTTTAGTTACTTTTTGCTCGTTGCTGGGACAAATACCCAACACTCAAAATGAAGGAAGAAAAGGTTTATTTAGCTCACAGTTCGTAGAGGTTTCAGTCCATATTCGGCTGGCCCAAGGCTGAGTGGAGCAGGGCGGAGAGCATCCAGTTCATGGCGGCGGAACAGCAACAAAATGGCGGCAGAGGTAGCCAACCAACACGGCAGCAGAGCAGCAGCAACAGCTCGAACTCCAGTCTGTCTCTCTGTCTCTATATTACATTCAGGCTCTCCGCCTTAGCTCCCACCCTAGACTACACCCATAATCCCGGAAGTACTTCCACCCATAATCCCATCAGTACTAAAACCTATAATCCCAGGGATCATGGGTCAAGTCTCAAACTCTAGAATTCCCCGCCCAGTGACTCCATGAGGCTTTGGGGGGACAACTAGACATAAACCATAACAGTGGGGGTCTCAAGTTTGTCTCCTAGTACTAGGGGAGCTGTGGGTGTCTGGATGGAAGGTGGCTGTTAGAATTAAAGATTTTGGATGGTGATACTCTTACTCATTGCCCTTAGCCAGAGCATGATACACAAGACCTGCCACCATGCTGACTTGGGAGAGCACCTTACCTCTCTCCAGAGCCTTTAGAAAGGAGACATTACCGCTCCAACTACTCTAAGAAAGAACCACTCATCTTCTGGGATTCTCATCGCAGGTTCAAGCCAGCAGGTCATTGCATTATCCAACTGTCTGTCATTATAATAACTTATAAAGATCAAAGGTTAACTTTTTCAATTATTCATTTTAATGAGAAAAAAGATAAGATAGCAATGAAACAGTTTCAAAAGAAGTTAGTAAGATGGTTACAACAATTAATACAATGCATATTGTTCTCTTCATGGTAATTATTCAGAGGACAAGATGCAGACCTGATATCTTGTCTAAACAATATTAGTACAAACTTATTCTCAGTGAACTAAGACAAAATAGCTGTATATCTATCCTAACTCTCTTGTGTATACATATAGTTTATTTTTCCTTTTTTCTTTCATTTTAAATTTCTAATATAGGAGAAAATATCATACTATGTCTTATAAGTAGATTGAACTGTATGATTAAATGATACAGTATGAATCATAATACAAAAAATGTACTTAATATTCAGAATATTAATTAAATAATAATTAAATTAAATTAAATATTTCAAAACAGTATTCCAAAATTCAGATCAAATCATGAGTCCAACTTAGAGGCCAGAATGTTGTATATCATATGTATGGATCTGTAATCAATTCAGAGTATTCACATAGTATTTGAATAGCTTAATATGGTTAATATATACAAAAATATCAACTAAGAAAAAGTTTTCATAGTAGCAAAGAATTACTAAGAATGAAACACAAGTACTGGAATGGCCAATATATGACCAGAACTTCTAACAGTTTGGGGATAGGATATCGCACAAAGTTCTAGTATGTCATGGACACAGACAGTGTCCATGATGCTTACTGGTGGCCAGGTGTCACTTGTGAGACTGAGCTACTGCTATTTCCTTGATATCCACCCTGTAGACCCCGACAGAATCATGACCCCTAGGGTGCAGGAGAAGTCCATTTGTAGAATATGCTGAAGGACGTGTTGTGCTGCAAAAGAATAGTTGAAAGACTTCTTTTATATACTTCTTTTTCTCCTGTGTTTAATTATTTGCCCTATTTTGTAGGTTCTTTCCAGTCTCCTTCATGGAGTTGTGGTCATTTTGATCCCGCTCTAGAATATCTTTTAGTAAACTGTGCAGGGTTGGCTCTGTCATCATGAAATTGTTTAGTTGTTCTTTGTCCTGGAAGTATTTCACTTCTCCATTGAGCTTGAAAGAGAGTTTTGCAGTCTGGGCTGCAATTTTTTTTTTTTTTTTTTTTTGCAAGACTTAAAATATCTTGCTTCATGCTCTTCTTGACTTGATGGTTTGTAAAGAGAAATCTTCCATTATCCTAATGGGTTTTCCTTTAAATGTGATCTGTTTCTTTTCTCTAGTGGCTTTTAGTATTATACTTTTCCTGCACTGAACTTCTGGGATCTTGATTCTTAAATGTATTGGTGTGGTTTTAATTGTGTTGATGTTATTTGGAGTTCTATATGCTTCAATTGCTGAATATCAAATTGTTTCCCTATATTTAGGAAATTTTCTGCTATTACTTCTGCCCATACTCTTTTTATATCATTTGTATTGATTCCTTCTTTCTTAATGTCTATTAGTTTTATGTTGTTCATCTTTGCATCATCTTGCAATTGTTGAATTATTTTTTTCTGCATTGTAGTTGTTATTAAGAGACCTTTTCTTACCTCTTCGCTAGCTACAATGTTGTCTTGAAGGTCTGAAAATCTATTTTCACTTTCATTGACCTGGTTTTGCCAACTTGTGATTGAGGTTTTAAGTTCCTGTATAGCACTTTGAATCTGCTTCATGCAGTCTATTACTTTCCTATATTGCACATTCAAGGATTCCATCATTTTTCCATTCTCCTGTATTTTTTAATCAATGTCTTCTTTAGAAGGACTTTGTATAGTTATCACTTTTTTTACTTCAGAAATTATTTCTGATCTGATTTCCTCTATGCCTTTTTGAAATTGTTTCTTTACTTCAGAAGCTATTATTTCAGAGGTTTCAAGTGTGTGATTTCAAATTTCCTCCTGCTATTTTCTCCTGCACTTGTCTTGGGTGGGCTTGAGGCCCAAGAGCAAATTTTGTTCCTTCTCTTTGTCATTTTGCAAAGCCCTGCCTTCTGGTTTTAGGTGTAGAGCTTTGGTAGAGTTCTTACCTTACCATCAAATCTGGATTTGCCAAGTTCAAAGTCATCCAGGTGGGTGTGCCTCGGTTCTCACTGCTGAGCTCCACTTCTTCCTGCTGCAACCCTCTGAGCTGAACCTTCTGGGCCACTCTGGCAAGATGTTGTACTCCTGGATAAGCTGGGTGGTTCTTGTCTCTAGTCTCTCTGCAGGGAGTGCTGCCTCAGCTTTCTACACTGGGCTTGTCTGATGGATGACATTCCACTCACACGCTGGGCCTGGTTGTTGGGTCAAATCAGCAAACGTTTACTTTAGCTCATGGTTTGGGAAGTTCTATCCATGATTCATTGGCTCCATTGGTGGAACCACATATTGCAGGAGGTGCATCTAACAGGGCAAAATCATGTCCCTCATCAACAAGGAAACAAAAAAGAACAAAGAAAGAGCTAGGGTCCCACACTTCCCTTCAAGAGCATGCTACCGAGATCTTCCCACTCAATGGAATTTCCACCACTTCTCAATGGTGCCACCTTGGGCATTTGGGGGTTATTCAAAATCCAAGCCATAGAATCTCCAGATGGGCACCTGGCAGAGTTAAGGCTAACATTTTGGCTGGTCTAGAACATTTTTGCTTGTATTGTGAAAATGCAACTTTGCTCATAGGCCTAAGCAAATCAGAATAATGCTTACCCTACCTATGGTGGTACTGAAGGCCAATTTTCAGAGATCGTTCTGCCAGAAGAGTTAAGTTCGGACCCTGAACCCCACCTCCTCACTCAGAGCAGCAGTTCCCAAATCAGAGCCCCAACCCACCAAGTAGTTCTGATACCTATTGGTATCACAAAGGGGCACTACTTTTGCATAACCCTGTCTTCTGACTTTAGGTGTAGAGCCTTGGTAGAGTTCCTACCTTAGCATCAAATCTAGATTCCCCAAGCTCAAATTCTTGCACATTCTCTGAATTGGAAACTGGTCATATGTAGGCATGAGTAAGGTAGCACTTGTTCCTTTAAAGGCCTCACCTGAGATGATGGTGTCTCTTCCTTGTGATTAAAAAAAAAAAAAAAAAAACTACTGTCAGAGCACCATCCATAAACTTCAACGAGCTCTGCTTTACCCTTGTAAGATCTCTTTCTTTCCATTTATTTATTTATTTTTTTGTCTTTTTTGAGACAGGGTCTCACTGTACAGTTTAGGCTGGCCTTGAGCTCAGTTTTGTAGCCCAGGCTGGTCTTGAACTCTCACCAATCCTCCTACCTCAGCCTCCCGAGTGCTGGGATTACAGGTGTGCGCCACCACGCCCGGCTCCATTTCTTCTTGAAGTTACAAAAAAGCATTTGGTGGATATACATCTCCTTCACTGATCCCCAGAGCCTTGCCTGGTCTGCATGTTGGGTGACTTGGCCCAAGACAGTGATGTCCCCAGATGAGGATCCTGGACTTGACGTATGACTTCTATAGCCATGATTGTTTACAAAAGGCTCTGGGTGCCCAGCCTGTGTGCAGGCTCAGCTGCATGGAGATGCCTGTACCATGTGTTACATTCCTTCAGTGTCCTTTCTGGGGCAGCTGTGGCAGGACAGCACTGTGAAAGGAGCCCTTCCTGATGACTCAAGTGAAGGAGCTGTTGGTGAGAAGAGCGGTGAGGCCAGGCACCACTGGACCTTGCCAGAGCAGGACAGCATGCGGAGAGAGAGGACCCTTAGGTCACCACATTCAGGGAAAAGGCTCACATTTGCAACATATGGATGCCTCCTGCACATCTCTGTCCCACTCAAGTCTACTCAGCCTTCCAGCCTCAGTCCTCTCCAGAAGGTACAAGCGATGATTGACAAGCATGATGAACGTTGAAATGCTCAACAAAACTGTATTGCAGTAAAGGACACAGTGCCATGACACCCTTAAGACATTCTCTCCTCATGTCAGTCATGCTGATCCCAGTGTCCTTGCTGCTTTTGGAAGCAGTCCTGGAAGCCCTCTTTTATGAGGGTCTTCAGTTGTGCTGTCACAGCTGCCACAATGTCCTAAATCAATTCAAACTCTTTACCTTTCAGTGTCATTTTGGTTTCAAGGAAGAGCCAGAAGTCCCACAGTGTGGGACCTAGTGACTACCATAAATGAGGGTGCAGGGTGATGTTTGTGACAGAAATTGTGGCAAAAATATCTAATCAATTCAAGGCATTGAAGCATACAATGTACCACTAAAGCCACTCATATAAGAGGACATGCAGATCTGCTTCAGAAAGTGGCCAGAACAGTGGAAAGAGTGTGCTGGAGTATCTTGACAGCAATTAAAGGCCATCTTGTC
This sequence comes from Myocastor coypus, assembly GCA_004027025.1. Taxonomy (NCBI): domain Eukaryota; kingdom Metazoa; phylum Chordata; class Mammalia; order Rodentia; family Myocastoridae; genus Myocastor; species Myocastor coypus. The sequence continues at coordinate 14,194 of PVJA010025415.1, forward strand.
ATTTCGTTTAACAAAATCTTCAACATTCACTGCATTTTTTGCATCACACTGCAGATGTTTCTGCCACTTCAACTCTTGGTTGCCAGCTTTTTCCTTCTTGGAGGGCACACGTCATGCAGCATGGATGCAGCCCCAGGTCTGGAGCCAGATGGCCCCTTTCCAGAGGCCCACTGTGCTACCTGCTGGATGGGTAGCTAGCACATTGCCTCCCTGAGCTTCAAATTCGCTCCTGCTGAAATGGGTTAATTACAGGAGTCTCACAGTATTGCTGTGAGGCTAAGGGCATGGTGGCATGCAGGAGGAACCCATGGACAGAGACAACGCAGAAGCATGTACACCGAGGGCACCATGTACAGGGAAGGCTTGGCCTCTGTTAGAGAGTGCACTCTCTAGAGCATCTGGGTTCCTGGTGGGAAGGTTCTGTGTGAATAACAATAAAAGCATGTGTGCAGAGAGAAGCAAACAGAAGTGAACTGCTTGGGCCCTGGGTGCTTCCCCGCTGGGAGAATGCCCCAGTATACTTTGGCAGCTGCCTCCACCAGCAGCACCAGAGGGCGACAAGCAAGAGCTCTGGCAGCAAAACAGACACCTCTGCCATGGATGGGAGGCTGCTTGGTTCCAGTTTTCAGTGGAGACCCCAGCTGTCCCCACAGTGGAGAACAAGTGGGTGCTTGCATCATGGTCCAGCACGGAGGGCATTTACACATTTCCAGGGAAACTGGGCTGGAAGAGCTCAGTCGTTAAACTGAACTCTGTGCATAGATTTGCTCCAAGAGACAATGGCTTCTGCAGTGATGGCTGTGTAATGAGGCATCCAAAGACTTAGCAACTTTCAAAGGTGATGGCCTTTATTTGCTCCTGACTCTATAGCTTCAGCTAGGTGCCACTGGGTGGCTTGTCTCTTTCCATGCAGGTCACCTGAAATCCCTCTTCAGTGGCTGTTTCCAGCTGGCAGCAAAACTGGAGCCACAAGGCTCACAAAGTGTTCACACCCACATCAGATGCTTGCTGGTGCTTCAGCTGGGATGGGAAACAGACCCCGAGAGGGCTGAGTGACGGTCTACACCACAGAGGATGGGCACACAGGGCCAGGTGAGCCCTTGGGACTGGCGAGCAGTCATCAGGGTTGCATAACCTCCAGGGCAACACTCTCAGCAATGGCTCTCCAGCTCCTGCACCCTTTTCTCATTAGTCTTTGCAGACCCAGATCACCAAGCTGTGTCCCTCCTCTGGGTCTCCTGCAGTTGCCAGTTCCAGGTGGCAGCCTGTCTACACCACTCCCAGCTGTAGGACCTTGGGCAAATCCTGAACCTCTCTCAACCTCATTTTCTCCACTGTTAGTGAGAGTTCTGTGGCCTGCCTAGGAGGACTGCCATGGAAACGAAATAGGGTGACAGGTGATGCTCCCACTGTACAGCCTGGTAATCTCTGGGAAGCAAACCCTAAGTGCCCAACACAGTCTTCTCCACCTTTGGCTGCTCCACTTCTCTTCCTGCCAAATACCCCTTGTTTTCTATGGCACAACGTTTGAAAATATCAGGCCTGGATGCTTGTAAGGCTCACCCCAAAGAGAACCCACCTCCCTCCTTAGAGCCCTTAGAGCTCTTATAATGCATCAGGCATGCTCGGGGCACCCTGGCACATATTGCTCACATGCATGGGCTTCTGCAACAGTAGGGATGCATGCCACTTGGCCTTTACCTGCAGAACCCACATAACTTGGGTGCTTGGTAAGTGAGGGAGGTGATGACTAACTGTCATCCTCCCAGGCCAAGGTGCACAAAAAATATACATCTGAAGGAGCCAGTGCTTGGCACCCTCTGGTTCAGCACAAAACGCTCTACAGTTGAGGCTTTTGGCCCTGGGATGGGCTTGAGATTGGATTTTCTCAACCTGTTCTCTCTAGCTTCCTAGCCCAGGAGCACCTCTCCTTGGGATCTCTGTATTTTCATCAGTAAACTGGGTAATGTGAGCTAGGCAGAAAGGCTGTGGCAAAGATTAAACATGACAATACAGGTGGCACAAGGCAGGCCAAGGACCCATCCTTAACCTTGGGTCTGTGACCACTGTGCTAACAGAGAAATGGTTTAAAAGAATAGAAAATGAACTAACTTGTTAAATACCCCCTTAAAGAGTCCTTACGATGGGGCTTATTTACCCAGGGCCACAGGCTGCTCTTTGGGGCTGAATTAGGGAGTGGCAAAACTTGGAAGAGAAAAGTAGTGTCTCTGAGTTCGGTGATCCTTGCTGAAACTGAGCTTTTTGTTGTGCATCACCAACAGAAATAACAGATAAATTCCCATCCTACTAGGTTGTCGCATATGTCACAAAAGCTGTTCATGCCTAGTGCCATTTTGAACTTGCGGTGCTTATTAGACCTACTGCTCAATCTTATCATTTAATGCCTTAACAAAGGAGCACATATATTGCTAACTTATAAATTTGTGTTCTTAATATTTTGATGCTATTTTCATATAATTAGCATTTTATTGTGTGCATTGAAAAACTACATTTCCCAGGGGGAAAAAATCTATAAGCTTTGTCAACTTCTAAAGGGTCCATGGCTCATTAAATATTTATAGATAAAAATGTATTCTTGTTTGTTATAGTTTTTCTCTTACAAAAGAGAAATTCAGGCATAGAGAGATCAAGATTATACCCAAAATCACACAGCTAGGAAGGGAGGAGCAAGGATTTGCATAGGAGGGCCCAGACCAGAGCCCGTCTGTCCTCTTGGCCAGCACAAATCCTCCTCGGTCTTTTCTGGCTGTGGAACCCTTCTCCTATCCAGTCCTTTCCTCCCAGGGTGTGACTGTTCATGAACTCTCTGCCTGCCCAAGTGTCTCATGGGCTGGGGCTGGTTTTCTTTCTCTGGCTCCCTCTGATCTCAGAGAAGGTTCCAAATAAAAGTGTTTGAGTATGTCTGTAATCCATAAATGTCTCATCAGTCGTGACTACAAAGACTCTTCCCTCTCAGATAGCATTTTACTGCTTTAAAGAGAAAAAAAGGCCCAAGCTAAAGAATTTGTCTACTTCTATAATGGCATTAGTTTGGGGTCTTGCATTTTTATGGTGCTTCTGATACTCCCAAGAATTTTGTATCCTTTTGACTGAAGCCATAAGTGTAGATTTGTCAGGTTGGGAATGGGGCTCCCTGCTCCTGTCTCTTAGAGAAGTAAGCAGACCTTCTGGGCAGTCGACTCTGGAAAGTTCATTCTCCACTGGAACAGGGAAAGACTGCAGGGCAAGTGGCTCTGTCACACCGTGGCTGACAGCTCTGAGCCCAGAGGCCCCACCTCTCAAGTGGAGACAGTGACAGCTACTGCACGGCATGGCAGTTAGGATTAAATGAGACACTGCACACTGTTTGCAACAGGCTTCTGGTGTGTCAGATGGCACTGCACACAGTTGCTGTCCTCTGGTACCCACACCTGGAGATGGCAGGGCTGCCATGACCCAGGGCTGCCATGATCAGGATGGTGTGCTGCAAGGACTTCTGGGAATTTGGCTACAACTCAGCCACAATGCCTAGAATCCCAGCTGTCAAGAAGCTGTAGCCACAGAATGATCATTAAGTTTGAGGCCAGCCTGAGCTACGCATTGAGTTAGAAGCCAGCCTAGGCTGCATGGCAAGATGCTATCTCTCAAAACAACAAAACTAAAAATGAAAATGCACATGTGCACCTGGGCTGGGGCTGGGATTTCTGCCTTTAGGTGGATCAAGCTTCACAAAGAACCCCAGTTAGATCGATAGTTCAGCATCCTTCACACCAATCCTGGAAGTCAGGCTCTCCCTGCCCGCCTGCCTGTGTCCTCCATTGCCCTTTCCTGTTGCCCAACCTACCCATTGCTTTCTTTTTTCTGATCATCAAGACCTTGTGATCCTGCACTTTCAGAAATCCAGGATCATAGTGCTGGGGTGAAAGCCTGACCAGGTGGGGCATTTTCTCTTGAAGAGCTCCCTGTACACTCAGATGTCTAAGAAGCCCCCTGCTCCAAATACATCCTCGGGCCCCAGAAAAGTGGCCTCCTGTACATCAGAATGTCACAATGCAAAGGGGACCTGAAAGAGGAAAAATAGGACCAGGGCCAGCCAGCCCAGTCCATAATGATGCCCAGGAAAACCTACTGAATAGATCTTCCTTAAATGACTTACTTCATGTGAACTTATCTTCTATTATTGCCTGGAAAAGAGTTTTTAAAAGAAGCTAACAGATTTGTGTGTGCCTGTGTGTGCGTGCGTGCGTGCGTGCGTGCGTGCGTGTGTGTGTGTGTGCAGGGTCTCACTACACAGCTCTGACTCATAGTGATCCTCCTGTTTGCTGCTGTAATTACAGCTCATGCCACCTGCCCAGACTTGGAACTTAATGAATATAGAGTAATGATCTTCCTGGTAACATGAAGCAAGAGCATCATGAATATGCAACATTATATGTTGGCATTAGCATTAGCATTAGCATTAAAGTTAGCACCAGCATCAGCATTAGCATTAGCATTAGCGTTAAATTTAGCATAGTGTTAACATTAGTGCTAACGTTCACATTGCAGTTTAGCATTAGCATTAGAGTTAGCAGTAGCTTTAGTGTTAAGAGTTTGCGTTAGTCCTATTTGATTTCTTGATTGTCCCAATCTTTGGAAGTAAAAGGAAGTGTTCCACATCCTGCATTTGAATTGACCAAACATTGCCTTGGGGAGGAGTTCCCCAAGAGCTTGCCATCTGGCTGAGGAAGACTCTCAGACATTCACAGAAGTCCTGGGACCACAGAACAGGCAGGCCACCAAGTTTCATGAAAGCAGCAGAAAGGAAGGTGGTGATGCATCAGTGTTCTGATGACTGCATCTCTGTGATTTCAAGGAAGTGACTTCTCTGGGAGCCTCCATCCCCTCACACAGTGAGTGGGGGTGGAGGGTAAAGAGAATTGAAATCACAGGTGTGAAAACGGTTTGCAAACTCCAAGTTATTAAATGATTTCTGAAAGTCAAAGGCAGCTAGAAGTTCCCTAGGTTGATTCCTCCCCGTTCTCGCTCTGCTACCCTGCCAAAGCCAGCAGCTGCCTATAACATTTAGCATCAATAACCTGTATTGATTATGCCAGGTACTATCTCTCAGTCCTACCCTGGCTTTATGCAGCAAGTATCATTAACTCCACATTAGGATACTGAAGTGGGAAGTGATACATGTGTTGCCACAGGTTCAGGAAGTGGCAGGAACTTAAACCACGTCTTTCTGTCTTAAAACCTCTTTGAGCTTATGCCCTCTTTGCCTTTCAAATATGCCTGATGCACTGTTTCCAGACTGCTCGAACACCCCCAGGGACAGGGGCCTCATTACCACTGTATATTCTTCTACCACAGTGAGTGTCCTCGTCCAATGAGTGTCCTCACCTCGGCCTTCTTATGGCGATGTTAGTTTCTGTGAGAGTGACTAGAGGGAGCCTCTCCTAAGGTCTGTCTCAGCTGCACCTCTTTAATAAGAGGAATGAAGCCTGGCTACAGAAGAAAGACCTAAAACCTCTGACAAAAATGAAGCATGCAACTGAGGGGTGTGTGTGTGTGTGTGTGTGTGTGTGAGAGAGAGAGAGAGAGAGAGAGAGAGAGAGAATGGGGGAAATTAATCCTCTTTTGCAGATTCCTATTTAAAAAAAGGAAAACATTTGCCAGAAAGCAGGCAGACCCTGATGTGGTTTTGAAATATCTCTGCAGAAGGGAGGATGACAGAGGAAATACAAATCTATTAAATGTGCAGGGTGCAAAAAGAGGGACTTCCATAAAAGCCTTTCTAAACCGCATCAAAGTCTTCTGAGGTCAGTGAGGGTCGTCAGAACACTACCAATTAGATCTAAATGGGAGAGTCGCTTCAACCTTAAAATTAAAGATGTAGGGCGCTATTAACCTGTCTTCAAACAGAAAACACGGCCCTTAATGCTCAGTGCAATTTAATATTTTAAAATTATGACCACAAGCATTGAAGGCTCCTGTTGAACAATATAACATGGACAATAGAAATTTCTGCAGGGCTTGAGCTAGTATTAAGTGGGAAGACTCAGAAATGATGCCAATTGGGACAGGGGCATGCAAAAGCCACAAAGGATAAGCTGGCAGGCATAAAGTTGAGACTCACCCCAGCCCTCAGGTCCCCAGACCCCGAGGCTAGCAATGCTTTCCCCATGCCACCCATTCTGCAGCCTGTGAGGCCCTGTGGCCTGTATTCAGTGCCCTTTCACTGGATGGGTGATACTGCTGGAAGTTGGAAGGAAGCCAGAGCTTTCAGGGAAGGCTCAGAGGGTCTGTGGATGGCTCCCGGGACTCCCCTGGAAGCAGTGATTCTAAGCATGGGGGAGCTTTTTAACATGGCTCGTGCATAGCCCCTGACACAGGCCCCAAGGCCTGGGCCTTGGTCTTTAAAGTTCTTCGAAGTAATTTTGGCTGGCACACAGGGTTAGACATTGATACCACACATTGGGACATGGCAGTACACATTTACAAGGCCCATACACAGAGAGGTTGAGGCAGCCAGGATAATTTAGTAATTAGTAAGACCCTGTCTCCGAATAAAAGGTTTGGAGCTGCTCACGGAAAAGACTGTGGGCTTAATCCCCCATATTATTTTTTTTGTTAAGTTGTGGATCTAAAGAGGACAAGTGGCCAATGAACCTTGGCCAAGCCTCTGTTATGCTAAAACGAGCCATACCCCAAGGATACCAGCCCCTCCTGGTGACTGCAGTGTCCCTCCCCAGCTCCGGGTCCTGGGGGAATGCTCAGCCCTGAACTTACTTTTGTTTTGTCCTCCACCACGACTCTTCTCTCCTTGCCTGTGACATGAGGAGGGGTAGATGACAGACCTGGGACAGTCACAGGCTCTGCCCATGGAGTTCACATCCATGGCCACCACTTCCTGGGTCACACCTTGGGCATGAAGCCACTCTCCTGAGGCTGTTTGTGAACCCCAGCTCACCCCAGCACTCACATGGAGAACGTGAAGTCTCTGAGGCCAGCAGCCAGCGTGGCCTGGCTGTGGGTGCTCCTGTTAGTAGGCACCCTAAGCCACGCCTTCCTGCCCCTGCCCCTCCTCTGGGAGGCCCTTCTGCCTCCTTTCCTAAGCAGTCCACATTGTTTGCCCTGCCTCTGGCTCAGTCTCAAGACCTAATGATTCTTTTTCTCCTTTTGCATGTTTTCCTTCCCTGAGTTTAGAGTTGCAACCTTGCAGCAGGACTGCTTTCTCCTCCTACCTTTTCCCTCCATCCCTTACCCCGTGAGTCCCTTCTCCACACTGCCTGCTGCCAGCGTGATTCCCACCATCACAACCTGCTGCCCTGAGAGCTCTGCAGAACTAGCACCGGGAACATCTCATCACCTAGAGGGCTGTGAAGTCCCAGAAAAAGCAGTGCCTTTGCATTTAATCCTGATAGCAAGCCTGTGTGTGAGGTTCTGATTTCCTTACAGGTAAGGAAACTGAGGATCGGAAGGGCCACATCATTTGCTGGGAATCAAATGTTGATGTGAGAGCTGGGACTTGAACCTGGCACCTGGCTCCAAAGCTCTGACTGTTTGCCATCTCAGTCTGCTTTTTGCTGCCATAACAAAATGCCCCAAGACCAGGTAGCTTATAAATGATTGAAGGTTTTTCACTCCCCTCTTGGAGTGTGGGAAGTCCCAGAACATGGCATCATGGCAAGGTGGGGACATCACATGGGAGACAGACAGTGTGCTGAGAAGCCCCACAGCAGCCAATGCGCATGACCTGCCCTATGGCCTGTCCCACCTCTAAAAATGATCAACACATGAATTTGGGGGCTGGGCTTCTAATTTATGAACTGGCGGACACATTCAAACTTACAGCCTATGGATTGCCCCCCATGGAGTGAGAAGGCGCCTTACAGCCTCCCCAAAGGCCAGGATAGACAGGAGAAGAGATGACGGAGGACTTGAGACAGAGAGGCTATTCATCCCTGCAGGACAAGGAAGGGCTGTCACCAGGATCAGGGCCTCAAGGAAGCCACCCAAGCCCCAGAGTCCCCTAGCTGTTACTGTCCACATGTTTAGCAGGGACAATAGGCCAGCCAGTGGTTCATCCTGGAGTGATGCCCAGCAGGGCCCAGAGACAGCGTGGCCCTCCTCTGCCTGTCCCCAGATGGGCACCCAACTCCAACATGTAAGATGCCTGCAGCCCTTTGGCCTGGACATCTCCAGAGAGATGATGGCAGGAAGGGGCAGGACACTGCCCCAAGGTCACACCCAAAGGAAGAAACCTGAGACTTCCTACCTGGGACACAGCAGTCGCACAGCACACAGCGGGTGACCCAGAGGCTGTCCTGCTTCTTTCCTCTGGCTGAGCCAGGACAATGCTTGTGCCTCCCATCCTGGCCCTATGCACACCTTCAGCAGTGCTTTCCGCATCTCCTTGTGTTCATCTGTCTCCCCTGCATACCTCTTGGTTCTGCTGGTGTCCCCATATGGTTTCCAGGGAGCAGTGTCCTGGCAAATCTTGAAGGTTCCCTGTAGCCCCCAATGCTGTGAGCAGGGTGAAAACCAAGGTGGGCTTCTTTCAGGTATCCCCAAGTACCTGCCACAGAGACCTACAGGGTCCTCCCAGGCAACCTCTTCACACAGGGAGGGCCTTTGTTCCTTATCACTGGCCCTCTGGCCAAGCCAGGGCCTTAGAAGATCATCCAGGACCCAGGATAGACATGTGGACCATCCTTAAAACTGTCCTGCAAAAGCCTGGGAAGGAAAGGCTCCCAGCCCCAGCTCCAGGGGCTGAACTTGATCCTTGCTAGGTCCAGCTGCACAAAGCCTGCCAGACTGGGATGGTGGGAAACTTGAGACCAGAGGGGTCAGAACAGATCAGAGCAGTACCTCTGTGTCTCGGTGCTACTCCTGTGTTTCTCCAAGCCACCCAGACATGTGAATCCCTCAGGTCTTGGCTTCCAGAGCAGTCAGAAAAGGATCAGCCCCTGCTCCAGGACCTTAAGGGGCCCAGAAGACACAGCCCTCCCAGAACAGCCTGCTTTTAATTTCCCAAATGCATGGCTTCCTCATTGCAGGGCTGGGATTTGAACCCAGTCAAGACATTGGGTGATGCGGTTTCCCTCACACTGGCTTTCTTGCGCACCCAAGGTCAGCCTGGCAGATGACCTGGCAGGGGAGCGTCAGAGTGGTGGACATCTGAGAATGTCTCTGAAGTCATTCAGACATCTGTAGGGACTAAAACAGCAATTTCCTCTTGGCAGCCAGACAGGGTATGCTCAAGGACAGGTGGCCCCCAGGCGCTCGTGTGCAGCCTTGTTGCTCCTGACTCTTCTTTCTGTTTCCTGCTCTACTCAGAGTTGGAGGGAACCTAACCAAAGGCTGGTGGTTCACACAGCATCGGATGGTGCCCAACCCCCAACAAGGGCCAGGCCAGGGCCACCAAGACCACTGTGATATGGCCCATTCTTCTGAGGAGCAGGGAGCACCGGAGGGGCCTCTGCCCATAAGTCGGCACTGCCGTAAGGAATGACACCGGCAGCCTCTGTACTGCGTGCCAAGCACTGCATACAATATAGAACTATCACTATGATCCAGGGTAAGGCAAACGCCACTTCTAGCTGTTGACAGGTGAAGACACCGAGGTCCAGAGTGCTCGAGTCAAACAGTAGATTGGTAAACAGAGTCCTGCAACCAGGCCAGATGCTGCAGTCCTGATCCAACACATCCAAAGGAAGGGAGCCCCAGGCCCAAGCCAAGCCCATCTGTTGTGCACCTGTCTTAGTTTCCTTATGACATTGACTTTTGGTGAGGGCTATACTCCCCTCCAAGGCATGCGGTTGAGGCCTCAGCCAGGCCTTGAGACAGGGAGATTCTGTCTGAAAGAAAAAGGGTCTGTGGATGTAGCTCAGTGGTAGAGCGCTCCCTGGGTTCAATCTAGAGTGTTGCCCCCAAAGGGGCAGAGGTCAGTTCTTTAAGGGGGCACCAAAATAATCTTATTTATTTATGTATCTATTTGGTACAGGGTCTCACTATGCAGCTTGGAATCAGTGCTTCTCCTGTTTCAGCCTTCCCAGCACTGGGATTATAGCTGTGCACCACCACGCCTGGTTTTGGTGGCCAGCAAGGCATGCAGAACAGGGATCACACCAGGGTCCTGCTGCTTGCTAGGTAGGTGCTTAGACTACCGAGTTATCTCCTTAGGCCAATGTAACTCTTTTTATGCATAAAGTACATCCAGTATAGAACAGACATGCGGCAGCTTTGTGGTATTCAAAGTTTATGGAGAACGAAGTTATGAAAACGTGCCTGGCACATAGCAGTGCTCAGGAAATGATCTGTTCTGTCCTACCCACTCACTGGAGCCAATGGGAAGGATCTGCACGCCAGCCCCTGTTGCTGGCCCCTCCAACCTTTGGCCTTTGGTTCTGTGCTCAGAGCCATCCATGCTACTTCCTCCTCTGAGCACCAATCCCCCTTGCCTCCAGAGCTGCCTGTTGGGACTTGTTATAGGTTAAACACGTACAGGCTTAGCTTGGCTCAAATGAAACTTGCATGCTTTGGGTCATTTTTATAAATTCTCCCAACACAGAGAAAAAGGTAATTGTCAATTAATGCGCCTATCAACTGAGGCAGGAAGAAAATATCTTGGACAAATCCCAGGTGTTCTAATGCCAGGCAGGACTCCAGGAGCCCAAGCCTTTCAAACAGGTGTAGTGTACAGAGGAATTGGTCTGTCCCTTGTGACCCATCCTGCAGACTCTCCCGCTCTCCAGTTAACATGTGCTGCTGACAGGCACACAATTATTGGGATTCACAGTGCCCCAGGCAGTGTTTGTTTAACAAGAACTTGCAAATATGTGGCAAGTGCACAGAATGGCAAGTGGAAGGCAAGGTGGGGAGAGCCCAGGGGGTTACGGGAATCTTGGGCTTGGACTTCTCTCTCCAGGAATTCTCTGCTCTGAATCCTGCTCAGCACCCCTGACCTGGCCAGGCCCTGAATGGAACTGTCCTAGGCACCCTGGGGATTCCGAGGGGGCTGGGCTAGTGCTAGGAGGGACTAGTCCTTCCCAGTCCTGCTCCAGTCAGGAGAGTGTTATAAGCTAACTTGAGTGACTCTGTCTTATACTATGCCAGCATTTTAGGAGCTGCTTGTCCTCTGGCTCGCCCCTCTCAACCCTAAACCATGGAAAGTGTCTTTTAGAGACAGGATGGGACCCCAGGTGTCCCAATACTCAAAAGCCTTCTAGAGACAAGATAGGACCCCAGGTATCCCAACGCTCAAACTGAGAATTGACTTAACCCCTGCCCTAATTGACAAGTCCTCCTACACAAAGCAAACTCTGCCTTTTGTCTTTGGTCTGAACTCTGTTCTTACCTTTATTTGACCAAAACTTTGTATCTCCCCCCTGTTGTAAGCTGACTTCGCTACCTCTCTCTATAACAAACTATGTGATTGTCATATTATAAAACCTTGTTCTCACTATGAACCCCTATCTTGGTTCCAGATGCTCTCCGTGTCTTAGTTACTTTTTACTCGTTACTGAGACAAATACCCGACACCCAAAATGAAGGAAGGAAAGGTTTATTTAGCTCACAGTTACTGGAGGTTTCAGTCCATATTCGGCTGGCCCAAGGCTGAGTGGAACAGGGCAGAGAGCATCCAGTTCATGGAGGTGGAACAGCAACAAAATGGCGGCCGAGGTAGCCAACCAAACAGGGCAGCAGAGAGCAACAGCTGTAGTCTGTCTCTCTATCTCTCTTTATATTCCTATCAGGCTCTCTGCCTTAGGATATCTGCCCTAGACCACACCCATAGTCCCAGCCCTACTCAGACTGATAATCCCATCGTACTAAGACACATAATCCCAGTGACTCATGAGTCAAGTCTCAATCTATAGAAGTCCCCACCCAATGACCACATGAGGCTTTGGGGGGACAACTAGACATAAACCATAACGCTACCTAATTGCTGGCATGCCTGGTGCCAAATGTCCTTCTTGATTACAAGAACAAAGGGCAACTCCCAGACCCTGCAACATCTACTCTTCCTCCCTAACCATGGTGCAAATGTCCTTCCTGATTACAGGATCAAAGATAACTCCTAAATCTTGCAAAGTTCCCCTCTCTAATCAAAGACAACTCCCAAGGTCCACCCCTTTCCACTCCCACCTCTGTGGTTTTTCCCTTTAAATTCTTTGCTTCACCTCAGCAAGATGCTTCATTCTCCTGACCCACAGGAGAGTGTGGCCGCTGAGCTCATCTAATAAAGTGCTCTAAATTTTCTTTTTGGTGTTGGGTCTTTGTTTCCTTCATGACATGCAACAGAGAGAGCTGGATCTCTCCTTTATGTAGAAGGCCTGTCACACACCCAACATGAATCAGTCTAAAGTTTCAGGGTCTCATTCTAGACTATAAGCAGGGTCATGCACCTGTCCCCTCAGCAGCCAGAGCCTCCTAGGTTGCTTTTCCTTTAGCAACATACCCATGGGATCACCTCTCCTGTCTCCCTCTCCTAAGAGTGAGCCTTCATTGTCAGGGCCAGGTGGCATCCGTTTCAATGCATTGGTAGAAGAGCAGGTGCTCAGAAACTGGCTGTCAGATAAAGGTGGAGTTAGAGCAGGAATGGATGGTGGTGTCATGCCAGTGGCCTCCTCTTAGCTACCCCAAGGCATCAGAGTCCACTGCTTAGTATAGTCTCCCACCCTGCCAACATGCAGCAAGGACACATGGTTCCCAATGAGAAATGCTTGGATGGAGCCAGCAAGATAGCTCAGGTGTTTAAAGCACCTGCTTAGGCAAGCTTTGACAACCACAAGGACTTCGGTTTGATCCCTAGCACTACATGTCATGCTAGCCCCACCCCCAGGATAGGCTGAGCTGGCCATAACAGAAAGGAAGAAATGCTTGGATGCCCTACTCCTGGACAACAGGCCTGGTCAGGTGTGTGAGAAGCACCTACAAAGAGCCAGATGCTTGCCACTGGTTATTGTGTCTCACCCTCAGGTGACCTCACCATCCTTGCTCCCCACAGGAAGCCATGGAGGGCCCCAAGTCCCTGAGAACCCATGGAGGGGAAAGCTTTGAACCCAGGCCTCCTACTTCAACATGAAGAATTCCTCACCCATACAAGTCTTTTGGGGTCTTCAGAAGAAGGTTCTATCTTATTTTCAAGGTGCTTATGGGTAAATCAAGGAATGTATATAGTTCTGGACAAGAAAATGGTTTTCAGAGATAAAAATTGTATTTCTTATTGATTTCATATTAGAGCAACTTGGCTAGAAACAAGCTCTATTTATCATTTTAAGATCCAACCATAAGACCCCTTCCACACACATACACATTAGCTGTCACCCAGATCTTCCTACAGCTGATGACAGAAAACAGGACACACATTCTCCCTTGGTTGCCATGGATACCACTACCTGATGCATCTTCTCCTGAAGGAAAGTCTTGCTGTTGGTCATAGGGATTAGCCAGCTCAGTAGAGATGAACCAGACCGACTCTGCCTTGCCCATGGATTGCGAGTGAGGCCAGAAATCAATGTTAGCTGGGGCTCACCCTAGCAGAGCTTCTGGGCCCCATTTCCCCACCAGTGTCATGGAGGTACCCTGACCTGTTGAATTACAGCCTTTCTTGGGCTAGACATCTTTCATGCTGTTCCATGCAGGTCCTCCAAGGACTCTTCCAGTCAGGCTGAATCTCCTCTCAAGCCAAACTAGAAGACTTTGAGATACAGTGTCCTTGGGGACATTAGTTCTGTCCTGGGGACATTAGTTCTAAGACTTTCTGCTGACATAAAAATTCACGGTCTCTCAGTTCCCATATGTAAAATGGTACCGTGTTTGCTGACAATCTAGGACATCCACCATACGCTCTCTAGATTATCATAATGCCTAATGCAGTGGAACTAGTTGTTATAATGTGTTGTTTAGAGAGCAACAACAAGAAAAAATGTTCACACGTGTTAGGTACATGCACAAGTTTTTCAAATAGTTTCACCCTGCAGTTGGTTGAATCTGCACTTGCAGAAGTTAAAGAAGGTATATAGAGTTGCAAGTGATGGTCAGTGTGTAAAAATGTGTGGGGCATTACCTGAGGCTCACAGCCCCGCTTCACCTCAGACAGCCCCAAAACAAGCTAAGGAAAGCACTCACTTATGAACTGGGAGAAAATATTGGCTAATGCAATCCAGCAATACATTCTTTAAAATACAGCACGGTCACATACTATTTAACCCTAGAATGCAGGGTTAGTTTAATGTCAGAAAAATTCTGTTAAGTCATTGTGCTCACCAATTACAGGAGAAATTAAGAGGCTCACCACAAAAGGCACAGGAAATGAGCCTCATAAAATTTACTGCCCAACTTCATGAGCCAAACAAACTCTACTTGGCAAAACAGGAAAATAGGGGAACTTTGCTAATCTGATAAAGTACCACAAACACTGGGGCAAGGTTTATATTCAGGGATGAAGCTTTAGATACAGCTTCACTGGTGTCTGGTACAAGACGAAGATGCTTTTTGTTGCTGATTTTGCTGCACATTTAGCCTGAGGTCTTAATCGTTATGATAGGGAGAAAGAAAACTACATGTATGCATAAGAATTAGACAGGAACAGATCTGTCTTCATTTGCACACTATATAGAAGATCCTAGAATATCTACATAAATGAATAAGAGTTCTCCATGGCTTCCCAGCAGAAGGTTAATATATAAACATTGACAGTATTCCTGTTCACCAGTAAGAACCTGCTCAAATGCCTAAAAAGGACTCCTTTTAAGACAGCATGACAACCTGAAAGGCACCTAGGAATAAGCTTTACAAGGGTGCACGCCTGACTCTTATGAAGAAATTTACAAAGCATTGCAGAAGGAAATAAAAAGGAGACTTGGCAAGATGGAGGGGATCCAGGAAGAGGCAAAGGAGGGCGAGCAGGCAGGCAAGCAGATTTTCCGAGGCCCACGCCAGGTGGACTTCGTGTAGGCTGAAGATCAAAGTCAAAGGCAGAGAATGATTTGGATTCTGGAGTCAGAGCCCTTGAGCAAGGCTTTCTTCTTGGCAAAGGGCTGCACTTCTATGCCCACCTATTACAGGCACAGCTAATGCATGTGCTACTTCATCAGCAGCCTTTCCCAGCTTCACAATATAGCATGGATATCCTCTGTATTATTAAATGGTGCTTGATTTTTTTTTTTTAAAGCACAATGGTTGGCTCTGTAAAGCAGACAAGCTTAGGCATTCCCCCGGTTCTGGAAATGAGGGGTACCCTCAGGGATGGGGAAGAAAGATTATATTTAATTAATGCCTAGTACATCCATCTAATTCCCACAACTTCTCTGAGATACAGAATTTCTTTCTACCATTTTGTGAATAAGGAAGCACAGGTGAGGGTTCTAGTTGCTCCAGCACAGGGTTGGAGGCCAGTCTTGGGGGAGTGTCTCGGTTCTGCGCATGCTCTAGGGGGATGCAGCATCCCTGTGTGGCCCAGAGCCAGGTGGACAGCGTGTGTGGAAACCTATTGTCTACCTGCCTGACATGTATAGAGCTTGGAGTGCAGCAGCCAGCACCACCTGGACCTTGTCTTAGTCCTGGGGATGTTACAGTCAGCTATCATGGACACTGCTCCTTACAGCAATTGAAATGTACTTCCTGCAGATCGGGAGGCCACTCGCTTGGGGTCAACATGTTCCTGTGGTCACTCAGGGACACTCCCTCCCAAGACTGGAGGTCACGGTCCTTACCTCTTCCTGCTTCTGGTGGCTCCTAGTATTCCTTGGAGCATAATTCCAAAGTCTGGTCTTGTTCTCTGAGATTCTATGTCTTAAATCTTTTCTTGTAAAGCTCCAGGCACTGCACTTAGGGTCCACACTAAATCCAAGATGGACTTACCTTGAGACCCTTATTAGCTAAACCACATCTATAAAGACCCTTTTTCTAAATAAGGTCAAATCAAAAGTACAAGGGGTTGGGACTTGGACTTAATCTTTATTAGGGACTCAAGTCAACCCACTCTGCAAGTGTAAACTTGCGTCTAGCGGAGGGAAATGAATAAAGAAACACAGAGCATTTGAGATGGCAACCAGTGCTGTGCCATGGGGGTTGGGGAGGGAGGAAAAGGGTACCGGTGGGGTTGCCACTATGGTTCTAAATGGGATGCTCAGTAACAGCCTCACTGCAAAGGTAACAGTAGGAAACTTGAAGGTGGTAGCAGTTAAGCTGTGTATGTATCTGTTTGCACGCTGTTCCAGCAAGTACGGAAGCCTCAAGCAGGAAGTGTGCCTCAAGAGGCTCGCCCCTGGGAAGGAAGGAAGGAAGGAAGGAAGGAAGGAAGGAAGGAAGAGGGAAGTCCTGGCAGTGGCACAACCCAGATCCCTGAGGTCCTATGGGCACCGTGACTCTGAGCAAGGTGGAAGACACTGGATGATTCCGAGCAGAGGGGCTGGCACAACTAGAGCATCACCTGCTATGCAGACAAGTGGGGTAAGAATGGCACCAACCCAGGTGGAAGATGCTGGCTTGAACCGGGTGGCAATAGAGGGGTTGTAGAAGATAGGTGGAATCCTGGGTCCATCTTGTAGGGTCAAGACCCCTGAATGGGCATAGGGTATGAGAACCAGAGGAGCTG
>PVJA010025416.1:0-30806 GCA_004027025.1 Myocastor coypus
TGGGGCCGGGGAGATAGCTCTGTGACACAAGGGCCTGCCTGGAGTGCCAAGGTTGTGAGTTTGAATCCAGTCCCACAAAAAAAAAAAAAAAAAGTGAGTTCAAGGGCAGCTTGTCTCAAAAAATAATAAGCCTTTATAACTTAATACTCAGACCACAGAGACAGCTTAGCTGCCTAACCATCTTCCCGGGCAAGTGCAAGGACCCAGGTTTGATCCCAGTACCACATGCTGTGCCAGTCCTAGCTGGGGTACAAGCTTGCCACCAAAACCAGGCATGGTGGTCACATGCCTGTAATCCCCTCCTGGGAAGAATGAAATAGGAAAATCACTGAGTCGGAACTGCATAGTGAAACCTGTACCAAATACATAACATTTATATATATATATATTGTTGTCCCTAGTTAAAAAAAAAAAAAAAAAATAGCTAAGTTTTTGCTTTTGTTTCACATGAATTTCTGAATCGGTCTAAGTGACAACATATGTTACTAGTAGTATCCTACTATCCATTCTTCCCCCTTTTCTAAAGTACAAGCATGGCTTTTATAACTGGCAGCATAGCCTTTCTGACAACTAGATGTGTTCCTGTGGCTTTCAGCAATGAGATTAATGCAGAAATTTTTCAGGGAACTAATCTTTTAGTGGTATGTTGTTCTTCCTTTCCTCCCTTTCCCATGGATGGAATATGACAGACAATAGTCTTAAGATAGCAGAAGGGCTGGGGAGATAGCTCCGTGGCACAACTGCCTGCCTGGCAAGTGTAAGGTCATGAGTTCGAACCCCAACCTTGCCAAAAAAAAAAGATAGCAGAGCACAACAGAGGGAGCCTCAGTATCTGAAACCATGAGGTGTCCCACCAATACTCCACTGTGCACCTCAGCTTTATGCTTCAAATTTCTTTAGGCCATTGGGTTGTTTTGTTAGGTTTGAGTTTGTTTGTTGCGGGGGAGAGGGCCTTAGCTCAAGATCTCACACTATGTGGTCCATACCAGCCTTGAACTCTCTGTGTAATCCAGGCTGGCCTACAATTCACCCTCCAGCTTCAGCCTCCTAAGTGCTGGAATTACACACATGTACCATACCAAATAATCCTTGTTATTTCAAAACTTCACAACCAACACTAACTCTAAATAGAACAATGTATTGATTCATCTGATTAGTGGCAATGTTTTTTACAGGCAAAAATACAAAATGTTTCTTTTATTCAGGCATGTATATCCTTTATTAGAATGTAATTTTCCTCTTATAGATCTTGCATTTTTCCCATTATTACTAAAGAGTACATAGTTCAGATTTTTGTTACAATGGGATTTTGAAATAATTTTCAATTACATTTTAAAGTTAAAATTCTATTTAATTACATTGGCTAATACTATTCTATGGAAAGCAATAGATTTTCACACATTCAACTATTACTAAAAGCTAATTTTTATTATTCTTAACACTTGTCTACTGCTCCCCTCAGATGTTCTGTCCACAACCATATGGTCTGAAATTACTGTGATATTGCATCATAACATTTCTAAGGGTTAAGTAACTATAGTGTAACAACAGGCATCACTGTCCAGACTGGAACATGAATGTTTACTGAAGCTTCCTGGTAAATATCCTCAGCTAAATTTCCTTCTGTTTCCAGTCTGACAGAATTTAAATCTAAAATAAACATTCATTTTAGGAAATGCTTTTTTAGCATCATGATTATGTGACTCTTCCTCATCAAGTGTCTTCTGTTTTTTGGTTAATAGTACTCTGAGATGCTAAGGCTAGGGACAAGTTTGAGCCTACCTTCTCTAAAAGAAACAATATGTTGGTACCTGTTTATGAATGTAATTTATGATGTGGAAAAAAATGGTGGCATGTTTGTGCAGGGGAGACGGTCATAGCCATGCTTGTCCCCTGATGCAATCTGTGAACAGAAGCAAGAATTTTGCCAAATACTTTTATGAACTGAATTATTTACACACAGAGGTATTCAAAAACTCGTTTACTGTATTAATTTTCTTCACTAAAAGTAATTTTATACTAAAGACTCACTGCATCTCAGGGCCTATTTAATGTTTTTACTGTGAAACATCATTTCTGAGTTACTAAATGTCAGGGGCTGGCTCATACCTGCAATCTCCTTCCCTCAAACTTCAGATTTCCTACTAGACTGTTATACTGATTATATGCTTCGTTTGAGTAAACCTTACTTTCTCATGGTTTATCATTCTTTAAGATTTACCGGAAGCAACCTAAAATAGCAAAAGGAATGCTGGGTGACAAAGGAAAAGCAGGAGATATCAGAGTCCCTGGCTTGAAAATATACTACAAAGCTACTGTGATCAATCCCTGATATCACATGCCTCACCAGCCCCATCCAGGGGCACTGAGCCAGCCACTAAGTCCCGCCATGGTGGTATACTCCTGTAATCCTGGCACTGGGGAGGCTGAAAAAAGGAGGATCACTACAAGTCTGAGCTGCATGAGACCCTGTATCAAATACACAAATTTTTTTAAAAAGCTGTTGTAATAAAATCAGCATAGTACTGGTGAGAAGAAAAAGACCTGAGGATCAATAGGACAGATTAGGAGATGCAGATATAACTATAAATACACTCAGCCACCAACCTTTGACAAAGGAGCCAAACATGTTCACTAGAGCATATCTTCTTTAATAAACGATGCTGGAAAGACTGGCTTTCATATGTCATAGGTTAAAATTAGACCAATGTCTTTCACCACACACTAAAGCAGCAGTTTTCAACCTGTGGGTCATGACCCCGGCGGGGGTCAAACAACCAAAACACAGGGGTCACCTAAAGCCATCAGAAAATGTTATTTATTTGGATTTACAGTTTTGAAGTGGCCATCAACATTATTTTTTGGTTTGGGGTCATCGCAACATGAGGAACTGTATTGAGGGGTCACGGCATTAGAAAGGTTGAGAACCACTGCACTGAAGTCAAAATGAATCAATTTAAATATTAAAACAGAAATACTGTATCTACTGGAAGTAGGTAAAAATCTTGTCACCCTTATGTAAGAACCTGAAAGAGAAAATAAAATCTGAAAAATAAAATAGATACTGTGAAAGGGAAAGAAATTGTTTATAGAGAAGGAACTAGGAGAAAGGGAAAATGGGAAAAATGTGTATACGCACAGGATGTCTTAGATAACTATACACTGATGTCTGTCTATTGAATGGAGCAGGTATGGGTTTCAACTTTTTTCTTTCTCTAATTATTGGTAATTTTTTCTACCACATTTGTATGCTTGTATCTGGTAAAATGAACAACATGAAGACTATAATATGCAACATAACCATGGTTAAATTCCTATCATTTTTAATGAAATTTCTGTTATTTCTAACATTCTTGGGGTTTGTGGGAATTTTTACTATTTTTTAATTCTCTTTAAAAACAAAATAAAAGACTATGAGCTAGAAGTTCTTGAACAGGGTAGGGCAAGAGATGTGTGCTTTTATGACTAGTAGACAATAGTCAGCCATTCTCCCTTCAGATCCTTACTCCATTCTCTGTGTAAGCCTGCACCAGGATGATGGCCTTGGTCCTGGCTCTAGGCACACAGAGCATGTGTGTGAATTTGTATGTGCATGTATGAATGTTTGTGCTCATATGTACATCTGCATGTACATACTACATTCTCTTTGGATAGTCAAAAAAAAAATGCCACCACCTATAATAATCTTAATGAAAATTCCTGATGTGCCATTAAAAATCAAAAGACTTAACTGGTAACTATTTCTTCAGGTTGTATCTGCTCCTAAGGGAGAATTCTTTCATACAGTTTTCTGGGAAAAGTGCCATGCTAGCTTCAGATATTAAACTAAGGCATTTCAACATTTTGTGTAGGGGCTGGGGAAATAGCTCAGCAGAATAAGCGCTGGCCTGGCAAGCTCAAGGGCCTGAGTTTAATCCCCAGTCCCGCAAAAAAAAAAAAAAAAAAAAATTGTGTAAAGTTTCAGTAATCTCTTACCTAAGATTCAGTTGCTTCCTCTTAAATGAGAGAAGTACAAAAGCAGTTTTGAATCTATTAGTGGGCTTATCTACCTGTTTATTTCTAGTTGTTTACTTCATGTACTGGCATGACATCATGAAACCTATATGGTTTCTACCCAACAGTTTTGCTTTGTTTCTTTGTTTTGGTTTTTTTTGGCCAGCTTCATGGTCATTTCTCTTTTATGCTATCTGAAAACACATTGTATCAAAACCTGTAAATTCCATGTTTCAATTTTGAACCGGGTATCTGAAAATTTTAGAAAGCTACGCTCGGATACCTAATAGCTATGGCTGCAAAACTGTCCCTATCTCCTTATTTACTTTATATAGAATAAACTTACTGAACAGTTTTGTGAGTTAATTTCTGAATGCCTGTATTTTGTAAGACTGCTAATACATCCTTGTGTCATTACTCTTCTTTGACAATTTAATTTAACATAAGATAGAAATCTAAATTCAAAATAATTTGCCTTCATAACCCTAAAAATCTTATAATGTGCCAATACACAGATGAAAAGTCTGAGATCAAAGTGATTTTCCCCTTATAGGTAAACTATTTCTCTTCAGACATTTTAAGATGTTTTAATCATGAAAATAAAAGGCTTATCCTACATTGCATTCATTATTTTTGCTAAATATTTTGCTCTCCTTGGAAGTTCTTTTTCCTTGTTCATTTTTTCTATTATATCTTCTAGAACCCCTACATATATTTAATCATTTGGTCAAAAACTTTTGAGACAGGTTTTTGTAGGATTCTCTTAAGCTGAACATTCTAGCTCAATAATCTGATTCTCAACCACATTTACTCAACTAAGCAACCTATTAATCAATTATTTTTTATTTCCACAATTTTTTTTTCTATAACTTTCTACATCTTAAGTTGCTGCAATAACTTCTCCAACCATGGTGGCAAACCTAGAGCACATGTGTCATACAGGCCACATGAGCCAGGTCTCCTCAGCCACTGAGCATCAGGTAACAGCCAAGGGGGCAGTGTGGCACTCTGTAACAAAAAAGTGCAGTTTGAGCACTCAGTACCTAAAAGGTTTGCATCACTGTTCTAGAAGGCCCAACACATAATGAGATTTATACATAAAACTGTAATTAGTACTATTATTACAATTACTCTAGACCTATTTTTTCTACATTGTTTCTCCAAGAATTCTTTGTTAAAGTTTGGCTCCTCTTTCATGTTGCTCTTTTACTGAGGTGCTGCTATTTCGTAGTTGTATATTTCTGTTTGTAAACAAAATCTTGTGAGTCAGCACACCTTTTTTTCAAGTTAGGCTTTGAAATCAAATACAGGATCTTTCATATACTCTTTTCTCCACAGTCCTTGAAAAACGTAACATTTACACAAATACACTAGTGAAAAGCCTGCAGGTGAGTTCTCTAACCACTAAGTTTCTCACACCTGGGACACTGACACAATTTGATGTTAATTACATATATACACATACACGTTCCATATATGCTGAGTATTACTTTATCTGGCAAGGAGCATGGTTCTAGTTTGGAGGAATTCTATGCCCCATTAGTCTATTTTTAAAAATCTGGCTTACCACACACTACCGCCAACTACTCCTAAATTACCATCTATATGCACTTGTTCCTCAGCTCTCCTGGTGTCACTATGATCTCATCACTTGTTTTCTATCTTCTAGAAATAAATCACAGCATCCTTGTTTTCCAGTGTGGTCATTAATTTATTACTGTAATTTTCATCATTTTTTCTGCAATCAAATACAATTTTGGCAAATAGCAACTGAAAGAATTAGAACTTTCCTAAACTTGTATTTTATATGTAAGATATACTTCCCTTTAATAGATGTCAAGCCTAGGTGTTACAGTACACACCTATAATCCCTGTACTTTAGGAAGCTGAGGCAAGAAGATTCCAAGTTCAAGAATCAGCTGCACTACTAAGTATAACCCTGTCTATTGAAAAGAAAGCACAGATGTTAAATTTTAATCAAAATTTTGCTTACAATTAATACCACTCAATTCTGTACATTCAAAACTGGTTAAAATGGCAAATTAGATACATGTATTTTATCACCTAAAAAAGTTTGGTTATATTCAAAACAAGGACAATTTTATAGGCAAAACAAATGTTAAATAATACAGTATATAAGATAACATACAATAAAGTACTGCTTTCTAGGCATAAAGATGGCCATTTGAAAATAAACCACTTAAGAATAGATCATCTATCAGTCTTGTGTTCTTTGAATATGTAGATACAAACAAAAAATTCTCAAATATGTTTCATAATACACTATCAATATTTTCTTTTTTTTTCTTTTTTTTTTTTTTTTTTTTGCGGGACTGGGGTTCAAACTCACAACCTTGCACTTGCCCAGCAGGCGTGTTTGTGCCTTGGAGCTATCTCCCCAGCCCCCTCAATATTTTCTTTTGTGTTTTTTTTTCTGTGCCTATGCATAAAAGTTTGTTATATGAGAGTACTACTATTCCTATCATTAAATCACAACGAATTTTTAAAATGTTTAAAAAACTAATTTTGGGGGCCCGGCAGGATGGCTCAGTGGTCTAAAGCGCCTGCTTAGTAATGCTTAGGCGGCTGCAGGGACCATGGTTCGATCCCCAGCACCACATGCTGCACCAGCCCTGCCCTGAGGGCAGGCTGAGCCTGCCATAAAAATAAATAAACAAAAGTTCTGAAACAAGAAAAATAAAATTAAAAATAAAATTAAATTTAAAAACTAATTTTGGATCACCACAGGTCTGTTGTAGATCATTCCAATGCTTTCATGAAACATTATAGAGAATTCTTCAAACTTAAGTTTACTGGGGCTGGGGTATTTCCCAGTAGAATAAGTGCTTGCCTGGCAAGCACAAGGGCCTGAGTTCAATCCCCGGCCCCATAAAACAAAACAAACTTCAGTTTATTTACAAAAGGGCATAAATCTCCTTTTTTCATATGAGAATCATAAACACAAAATATTTCTTGAGAGCTTTAACACTGCAATTACTACCTTCAATCTGGAGTGGAGCCTTCAATCCTCTTTTATAAAATTTATGCAGATCGTAAGTAAATTTCTTTGGTTATTAAACTACATATATCATTTTTAATAACCAAAGAAATAAAGAAACAATCATTGGAAAACAGAAGTTGAAAGGTTATTAAAGATAACCATATCCCTATTACAAAAGCAAGGAAGACATAAACATTAAAGATCACAAAAATTAATCTCCTTGTAGAGTGGACTAAAAATCTACAAAATGTCCAATGAAATCAATTTCTGAATTAAGCATAACAAAATATATTTTATTAATACCTAAAGAATTGTTTTCCCTAAGAATTACTTAAATGATCTTTCCTCTCATTCTAAAAGTATCTAGAAGCTATTATACAGGATCCCTGCTATCCACGACTCTTTCCAAATTTCATGTCTTAATCAAGTTACCAGAGATGTTTACTTAAAATACCTCAATGTAGTACCAAAAGAAACAAATACTAATAAAATCCAGAGAAATCTAGTTTTTCTTTTAATCTTTGCCTTTCCACAAGTACTTTAAAATACAGGTGAAAATGAAGGTTGATCAAGTCCAATCATTCTTAATTTAAACTCCTGAGCAAAAAAAACTGTATTAACTAAACAGCTATCTAGATAGGAACCAAAGTTTAGTCTTCAACTAATCTCTTATTTGGGTCCAAATTACTCAGCTGGACTTAAGTTTCTAGTATATTTTTCCAGCTTAAGGTAATCAAACCTAGGTCACTATTAAAAAAAAAAAAAAAAAAAAAATGGTCCAAAAAAAAATCTCACTTCAGCCTTGTTTTATACTAAAAAAAAAAAAACAAACCAAAAAAAAAAAAAAAAAACTGATGAATATCCACACATTTATTCATTCATATCTTTTATTACTTACTGTACCCATACTTTTATACATCTAATGCCTTAGATCTCTGAACAGCTAATTTTATGGAAACAGAGTCCTTCCTTAAAACAGGACAGAGTAAAGATTCAAAAAGCACTACTTCTGAACTCATCCTCTGAAAAGACTCAAGATTCATAAAAGTACTGCTTTCTAGGCATATAAAAGATCGCCATTTGAAAATAAATGACTTAAGAACAGATCATCAGTCAGTCTTGCGTTCTCTCACTGAATATGTAGACACAGAAGCCATAAAGTTAGAAAAAGATATTTGAAAGAATAACTCTTCTTTAAAAAAAAAAAAAGACTTGCTGCTGGATTATTCAGGCACAGACATTAACAAAAGAACTAATACAACCACGGAAAACATTATATTCAAATGTATTTTCAGGAAGATTCCAAGATTTGACACAGGCACAAGGAAAAACAAACTAAGACAAGTATAAACAAGGTCAATTATTGACCTCTATTTGAAATGTGCTTAAAAATAGAGTTTAGTTACACTTCTTAAAAATAATGACTGAGAAAAATTTTTTAATTCAGGTCCTCTCAATCATTTGGAAATACTGTTGAGTTGAACTCATACATTAAGGCAAATAATGATTTGAAGTATTCATTTAATCAACTGTTTAATTTGACTTGCTAATCTGAGAAAGTAGGTTAAAAAAATTATTGCTACAAAGAAAAAAGTACACAAAAGTCTTTAGGCTATCTTAACACAAATTACTAGCCAATATCCAAAATGGTTAAAAAAAAAAAAAAAATACACAGAGAACAAAATACTTATTCAATTTATCTTTTCTAGGATAAATATTCCAAAAAGAAAAAATCAATGCATACTTGAAAACTCGCTCAAGAGCAGCATCTAAGTCCAAATGATTAATATAGATATACTAACAATATACATCTATTATCCTTAACACCAACAAGGTAATAAAAATTAAGCTTAAAAATCAAACAATTTATTGGATCTTCTAAGTTTGGTAGCTATAAAAACTAAACTAAAAATAGTATTACCTCCATTTTATCAAACAAATGCCAAACATTTAGAAATTATATAAAACAATTTCAATGTGTGGAATGCATGCAACATGGGTGTTAATTCATTAAGTTATTAAAACTCTTACCCCTTTTACAACAGGACAGAAACTTAAAACTCCTTTTCAGTCTAATATATTAATTTTCTTCAGGGTGCTCACCAGGAAAGTCAGCAGGCTCTTCCTTTGCTGCTTCCTCCACCTCTTCTCCCCCAGCACCCTCAACAATCCCCTCTGCTCCCTCCTCTTCCACTACCCCTCCTCCCTCCCCTTCCTCCTCCTCTCCTCCATCTTCTCCCACTTCTTCCACTTCCTCCACCTCCTCCACTTCTTCCACTTCCTCTGCTTCTCCCCCTTCCTCTACTTCTTCCTCCTCTTCATCTTCTTCTTCTTCAATAGGCTCATCAATCTTTTCTTCATCCTCTTCATCACCTTCTATTTGCTGATCCTGAGAATGATCTTGATTTTCAAAGGGGTTCTCACCCTAAAAACATGAAAAATAGCTTTTTAAGTGAGCACACTCATTTTTCCATCAGTGAAATTTTTGTCATGAAAACTGAATACTACCTGAATATTTAGTATTGATGACAAACCCAATAAATAATTACTGAGTACCTACTTTATACCACTTGGGTATATAATTTCCTGAAGTTATTATGTACTACTACATAAACTCTAATATTTAAAAACTAGAGTATCTAAAAGCTGTATTTTCTTCTCAACTAAATTTCTAAAACTATACATAAAAAAAATAGATTTTGGTAGAAATAAAACAGGTGAGACAAGGATTTGCACTCTACTTAACTCCACAACTATTCAATGTACTTTTAAAAAAATAAGTGTATTTGGTACAGGGTCTTACTATGCAGCTACTCATAGTGATCTTCATGCTTTCAGCCTCCCCAGTGCTGAAATTACATGTGTAGGTCACCACTCAGTTTCAGTGGCACAGGGAAGGTACAGCATGTGGTACCAGGGATCGAACCCAGGTCCTTATGCTTACCAGGCAGGTGCATAGAGTGCTGAGCTATCTCCCCAGGGATCAAACCTGCATTATGCTTGCCAAACAGGTGCTTAGACTACTGGGCTACCTCCCCAGTCCAAAACACTAATTTCTGAATCAATCTCAGATCTCCTAAGTCAAAATTCCTAGGGCAAAAGCCTGGTAACCTATATATTTAAAAAGCATTTCAGGCAATATTAATATCAAAAGCCTTTGAAACCCTATCAGATGGTCTGAAAAAAGGGCCTTGGTCATTTTTTTTTAACAAACCCTTATATTAAGAGCTTTCAGCAAATTGCAGTTAGAGAGAAACTGCTATGTTCAAAACCCCAACTTTCATGTTTCTGTTAGCAAGAAATAATAAATAAAGCCAACTACAGGTGGAATACTACTAGGAACTGGTTAAGAATATTTGAAAAGCAGTATTATATGTTGAAAAGATGACCATGAATATCCAAGACAAGTAACATTGGTAAAATAAGATGGTAAGACTGAAAAATTTTGGGGCTAGGGAGATAGTTTGATTGGTGTAAGCACTTGCTTGGCAAGCATAAGGATCTGGATTCAATCCCAGGTATCGCATCCCGTGCCAGCCCCATGCCATGCTGGACACCAAAACCAGATGTGGTGGCACACATCTCAGCACTGGGAAGGCTGAGACGGGAGGATCACTACAAGTCCCAGCTGTGTAGTGAGACCCTACACCAAATAAATGAATTTTTTTTTTTTTAAAGGGTGTTTTGTCAGACTAAGAGCACCTGAAAGTAGTTTTAAGCCATGACCAGAACTGTCTACCAGAAAAGAATATTCTGGAGAATGACGACAGGAAACAGCAAACAGAAATGTTAAAGAAAGCTAAGTCACTGAACAATGTTACCACTGGGCTTCTAGAATGTCAACTGGCAGATAAATCATCAGGATGTTATTATAATGGATTCTCACATAGGACAACTGCATATGACCTGGAATTCTGCATTCTAATGTGTCTCTCCAGAGACTGTATTCAGAGTATTCAGAATAATGGGGTTCCGTAGGTGCTCTCCCCAGTTTAGGTGTTTCTTCAACTCACATGAGCAAGGCATCCCTCAACCAGTGGCTTCCCACTGCATAGAGAATCCATGATGTACCTGAAAACACTATAAAGAAAGTGTAATTTGTGCCAAGCTTAGAAGCACACACGTGAAATCCCTGGGAGACTGGTATAGGAGGACTACAATTTAATGCCAAGCCTAAGCAACTTAGCCACTTTGTGAGACTTTGTCTCAAAATTTGGATATATAGCTCAGTATAAAAGCTCTTGGTTAAATAACCAGCTCTGCCCCATCCCCCATCTAACTTGTTCCTTAAAACTTATAGACACAACATCTTCTTTAGACCTTAACTCTTAATTTTTCCTTTTTTTTTTTTTTTTCTCCCCCAGAACTGGAGACTGAGCTCAGGCCCTTGCACTTGCCAGGCAAGCTCTTAGGCTACTGAGCTATCACCTCAGCCCCAACCCTCAATTTTTCCTAATGTAGCTATTGTCTACTTACCGCCTTTTTCATGCCATATCTGCCAAAAGTTTATCTCAAGTCAGTGTTTCATTAATATTTTTAAAGTTATGTCAATAATACAGTAAACAGTGACAAGTACATTTTTTTTTTTTTTTTTTGTCTTTTTGAGACAGGGTCTCGCTATGCAGTTGAGGCTGGTCCTGTGCTCACTTTTGTAGCCCAGGCTGGTCTCGAACTCGCACCAATCCTCCTGCCTCAGCCTCCCAAGTGCTGGGATTACAGGCGTGAGCCACCACGCCCGGCTGACAAGTACAATTAATAAAACAAATCCATAAGAAACAAGCCAAAAACACTCAAATTACACAGCTTGGAAGTTACTTGACTGAGGGTATATTTAATGATTACTAAATATATACCAGGTTCTTCAGTTTTGTATTAAAGAGCACAAAAGACAATATAAACTTCTATCTATAAAATAAACTTTTATCTATAAAATAAGCTGATGTAGTTAACAGACTTCTACGAATCTTCCAACATAACTGTTCTCTGCAGCATAGAATCATTTTAAACTATGTATTTTAACAGCTCAAAAATCTCTACAATCTATTTCCTTTATCTATCAGTAAGAAATGGTAATTCTTATCTGTACAGTAAGTTTACACACTAAACTTTCTGTAAAGAAGTCAGGAAAATCAGACAAATGGCACACACTTATAATCGCAGCACTGAGAAAATAAAGCAAGAAGTTAACAAGTTCAAGCCCCATTTGGCCTATTTAATAAGATCCTCTCAAAATTAGCAAAAAGAAGGAAACTCAAAAAAAGGATTGGCCAGCAAGACTCAACTATTTACACTTCAGTTTCTTAGTAGTAACAAACCTTTCTCCTAGCCTCTTGATTCCACAAGGGAACATGCTCTCTACAAACTCAGCTGACCTCGTGGCTTCCCCTCTAACTTTTATCCACAGTAGAAAGAAGAGCTAACCAACTAGTGTGTTAAAAAAAAAAAAAAAAAAAAAAAACACCACTGAACATACAAGACTCAATCCCTTTTGGGTATCCTGTGCATCTTCCTACCAACAGAAAGGATACACTCTATTTTAGTCTGCTGTATGCCATGTGAACCAGGGAAAGGCTACACTGATTCAGCTGTCAGTAACAGAAGCTGGGGGAATATAAATCTAACTTAATAGTGAAATACAGATCTTTAGTGACTATGTATGTAAGACAAGGTATGATTCAAAAATATAGTGAATGCTTAACTTTTTAAAAAACTTATTATCGTGAAAGATGTATTGCCTTTAGTCTCTCAAAACACTCTTCCTTGCTTTGAACATACTTATCCCATCATTCTTGCTACTTTCTGAAGCATATGTGGAAGTCCTTTGTCATGTCTTTAATTATGGGACACTCTATTCATCAACGGATTCACCCACAGGTGAGTTTGGTGGGTGAAAATGCTGTGGGGAGGTGGAGCATGGGGTGGAATGTGACCTGGAATGGTGTATCGTATCTCTTTCCCCAGCCCTTCACTTCTGTTTCCTAAGAGAGCTGCTTCCTCAGCAGATGCTACCATTCGTATTTGTCTCAGAGCCAGCTAATTAGGAACTGAAACTGTGAACCAAACTAAAACTCTGTTCCCTTAGGTTGGGGATGTCAGGTATTTTGTCCCAGCACTATTGAGAATTATTAAGTTGCACTATCACAGCTGCCCTGATGTCGTGAGTCAATTCAAAACATTTACCTTTGACAGTCATTTTAACTTTGGTTAAGAATCAGAAGTTTCCTAGCCCAAAATTCAGTGAGTAAGGTAGATCAGGAGACGCCCTAAACTAATGCTTTTAAGAGACTGCTTTTCCACTAAATGACATTTGACAGTAGCAATCAACATATATCAGAAAGATACTCAAAAAGGAGAACTTCTAGAACTGCTTTAAGAAAGTGGCAAGAACAATGTGATGTGTGCCTGAAACAAGCAAGAGCACTTTTACCGTAACAGCTTTTTTTACTTTAAAACACTGCGTACTTTACTTTGATCACCCCTTGCATTCTCCAAGTTACATTTATTAAAACCAAAAATAAAGCTGACATTTTCCAACTTTTGTCCAACTCTGTGTAAAGAATAAGGCTGGGCATGGGGACATGCCTGTTATCCCAGTGCCTGGGAGGCTGAAAACAGGAGAATCACTGTAAGTCTGATCTATATAATGAGACCCTGTAGACCCTGTCCTAAACAAACAAAAAAAGAACAAATCATTTTCTACTCTACAATCCCAACAATTTGAAAAAAATGTTTAACTACATGCAATGCATTAAGTAAATTTATTTCCAAAATATCATACTATACTTAAATATTCCAATAAGTTATTATATCATTTTTTTCAATATTATAGGGTTTTTTTTAAAAATTGCCCCCTCAATCTTACCTTAACAAAACGTTCATACCGAGCCTTTACTATTGGATTATTTAAAATGCTTGTAGCAGTCAAGACACTCTCTCTTTTTATTTGTTCCTTGTAAGCCTGTAAAAATCAGAGCACAAGGAGGGTAGTCATGCCATAAAAAAATTTATTAGGCTGAAATCCTCTGTTAAATGATTCCCTTTTATGGCAAATTAAACTACTGAATAACAATAGCTACTGCAACCACAATCTAAATCACGTATGGATTAAAACAATGAATATCCACAATCTAATCAATTTAAATAAAAACACACAGACCCCAAATATATGTGCATCCTCAGCCTCAAATTTTAATGGTCATTCATGCTACCAAAGAAGTAATTTTTCTTCAAGAGCAAGTAGTATTTCTTTAAATTAGCTACCATTAGGCTGTATTCCACACAAGTGATAATATCAAATGGCTAGCTGCTGAAGAGGTATCTAGGAAAAATTTAAGTATGAAGAAGACTATTTTCTCAAAGCACCTAAATAAATCTAATTCAGATGCACCTTTTCTTTTTTTTGGGGGGGGGGGGGGGACTAGGGACTGAACTCAGGGCCTTATGCTTGCCAGGGAGCTGCTTATGGCACTAAACTATCTCTCCAAGAAATCTAACTCAAAAGAAGCTCACTTCAAAACAAAATATAAAATTAATAAGGATCTTCTACTTAAAACAAATGCTTTGCTACTATTTGAGGTTTATGAGCTTGTTTCACTTTTAGGGTTTTTTTTTTTTTTTTTAGTACTAAAGATTGAACTCAGGGATTCTGTACAAAGCTACACATATCCTGGAACTTTTTGTTTGTTTGTGACAATGCCTTGCTAAACTGCTAAATTCCCCAGGCTGACTTCAAACTTGCAATCCTCCTACCTCAGTCACCCAGAGAATGGAGATTAGTGGTAATGTACAACAAAACCCAACTACTATTTGAATCTTTAAATCTGCTTTTCTAGTTAAGTAGCTTCCCATAATATAAACATGTTATTTGAAATAAGTATGACTAAATAAGCTAGCAAATATAAAAGAAATATGATAATAAGAAAGTACATTTTTAAGGCTATTCTCAAAAAAAACAAAAAAATACAAAGTAACACATGGAAGTAATACTTTCTAAATTCATTTTTTCCCCTGACCATTAGAAAAAAATATTAAATCTATTTTGTTCTAAAACACATGTTTAGCCGGGCATGGTGGCACACGCCTGTAATCCCAGCACTTCGGAGGCTGAGGCAGGAGGATCGGTGCAAGTTCAAAACCAGCCTGGGCTACAAAAGTGAGCTCAAGGCCAGCCTGAACTGCATAGTGAGACCCTGTCTCAGAAAGACAAAAAAATAAAAAATAAAAAATAAAAAATAAAACACATGCTTACAAAACCATCTGGTACCAATTTTAAAAATAATAATGCAGATCACTGACAACTATGATTTCCTGAGCGGCTACTATTACCAGGTGTCACTGTAACTAGATTCATTTTTTGCTCTAACACTGAATCAGGACTGAAACCCAGAAAAGTCCAGCTCCATAAACTACAACTTAATCATAACATAACAATGCCTCGCTCAGCACACCTAGCTACTCAGATTTGCAATGAATAGGACTATATGCTGGCTGGTAGATATGAAATAACTGTAAAAGGATAAGAAAAGATTGATGGATGTGTTGAAGATTTTATTAAGAAAACTCAAAACTTACCTGCTTCCCTTTGATATGATCAGGAGATTTTAAGTGCTGCTGAACTGAACTATGTAAAGCTGGGATATACACGCTGCAAGCACTACAGTGGACAGTCTCTACTTTCATCATGTGATCATCAGCAGTAACACCTATTAAAGAAATGATCCATATACTCTTATTTCTGATAAAAGATTTTACTAATTTTCATATTCATACTCCTAAAACAAAGAATCAAAGTATATAGGTTTATGTTGAATTCACCTTACAATCATTAAATCTGCATGTAATTTTTAAAATTATAGTAACTGGTTAAAATAATAAGGTCTGATTCCACTGTATTAACTCATGCTATGAGGTTTGGTCTACTTTACAAAAGAAAGTAATATAAAGGAAAAAAAGGTTGATTTTGTAGTAAAATAAGAGTATCTATAACTATGAATTTAGGTGTGTAGGAAAAAGGAGAAATGATGTCAAAACTTTATGTTGGATTTTGCAAATGATTACCAGAGTTTATTAAATGTAAAAGTTTAAATATATTATGAGGCATGGAAGCATGTAAAAGAAAATAATACTTTCTGGGAAATGAAAGTAATTTGGTTTCTAAAGGCAAAGAATAAATTGGGGACCTAAGTTATAAGGAGTTCTATGTGCCATACCTAGAAATCTGAATTTTACTCTGCAGATGATAGGGAACCACTGAAATTTCCTGAAGTAATGAGACCATGTAGTAGAATTAGAAATGATACTAGAAGAAAACTAGTTAGAAAATACTGCAATTGTCAAGAGAATAGAAAAAGATTTGAACAAACACAACTTTTAAGAGAGGTTTAAAAAAGCAAATTGGTAAGTATCTTATAAATGAAAACTGACAGGACAAAGGGCTACAAACAGAGTGAGAGAAAAATACCTTGTATACCTTCAATATTTCTGGCTTTGGTATCTGTGGGGCTACTTTTCAAGATAAATGAAAGAGATACTTGTGAATTTTTGTTTTCTTTGCAGGATGGGGAATGCTAGAGGACATAAACAGTTACACTGATTTTGTATAACTGTTGAAAAGATGTGAATGGGCAGTTGAAACTACAATTCACAGGACAAATCTGTGCTAGAAATACAGATGCATATGTATTTGATAGATATTAATTGAAGTGGTATGTACATGAGTTCATCAGGAGAGACTAACAACAGAGTCAATGACAGAGTACTAGGGAGATAGTCAAATTCTCAGTGCCTGCTGAGAGAAAAAAAAAAAAAACATAAAAGAAATGAAATAATGAGAGAAGAGACCACCAGACCACTGAGGTGCCAAGAAAGAAACCAAGGAAAAAAATAAGGATGTAGTGAAAGCCGCTACACCAAAGAGGATTCAAACAAACCTACAGATGTTTATGTTCCTAACTTCTGTCTGAACAGCTTCAGTAGACTACTGATGGCAGAAAGTAGCTTAATCCATGGCACAGAATAATACATGGGAGATGAAGAAGTAAAAGCCAGAGTGGACTGTGTTTAAACATGATTTCTGGACTAGAGCTGGCTTTATTAGTGCTTCCCTAGAAACTTGGTTGTTTAAAAAGAAGAAGGAAAAAAAAGCAAGTTGTAGAAGAACTATCATTTTTTGTTCCTTTTGTTGTTTTTGTTTTTTAAAATGTTATTAGGCTTCAGAGGTAAAATCAAAAGAAAACTGAAAAATAGTAAAGTTCAAATTTAAATTTGAGAAGGAGGTATTTTTCATGAAATTTCCTCTAAAATGAAGTGTGCAGACAGTAATTACAAGTAGAAGTGATAAATGTATAACCATGGAAATAGGGCATCAAAAGAGTTCATTTCTGATGACCCACTTGGAGCTACATTATATAGAACTAGACACTTTAGTATTCTGGGAGGTATCATCTACATTGAAACTGAACATGACATATAAAATATACATGTAAATTTCTTAAAGCCTATTTACCTTCCATAACATCTTTTTCAATTACTTTGATTTCTGTTTGATTATTTGTCTGTTGCTTACGAATGGATGTTTTCTTGAATTTATTCACCATACATTCCTAGAAAATACAAAGAATCCAAATAGTTTTCAATGAATACTTAGTATTTGCTTAGCAAATGTTCATTCTACGGAAAACAAAATACTATGTAAGAACTGCCATCTGTTCTGAAGGAACTTACAATTTAGTTGAAAGTAACAATAAAATACTAGGAAACACAAAAATTGTAACTTTTCAAAATATAGTTTAGAAAAACTAAACAGAGCTTGAATAGTGAAAAGGTCTTCTCAGGTAGGTGGGTATTTAAATCATAAATGACAGAAGACTTAAGGTAAGTACTGAAAAAATTTTAATTAGGGAACACAATTTTACAAGGATATGATGGTATTACTAACCCTCCAGTAATGTCATCTCCCCTGCCAAAATTATTTTTATATCTAATTAGTGGTCTAGTTCAAATTCCTTCTTTTAGCATTCTTGGTCCTAACATTGTTCTCTTTTCCAAGCCCCTTGAGTACATCTGCATTCTTGGCATTTCCACTCAAATGTACCATTGTGTACCTGTGTATATGTTCTAGTACCAGTTATTTTGGTTAAAAGTAAAGTCTGTGGTCTTCAGTGTATGACGTAACACATTCCACAGATATTAAAGAAAAACTCCTTGAATTGATGACCACATATGACAATACAATAGACACTGAAAACACACTCCTTCGCTTTGAATTGAGGCTTAATGGCAAGGTCAACTAGCTACACTGATCTTTCAATCATGATAAAATGAGTTACAATGAAGCCCAAGTGAAATAATGAATTAAAGTTCTCAATACAATGCAAGGTATATAGTAGATGAATGATAGATGTGAATCTATATCAACAAATGGTTATTAAATTCTTTTTCCTGGGGGCCTACAGCTTAGCTCAGTTGTTTTAAGTGCCCACTCAGGCAAATGCAGTCAGTCACAGGGGACATGGGTTCGGGCCCCAGCTCCACAAGCCTTACCCAGCCTGCCATTAAGGCTGCCAAAAAGAAGTCCTAAATTCTTTTTCCTGATACCTCTCCCAGAAACTACTGTAGGAAATGTAAAATAATTTCTCAAATAACAAATCCAGACTTTACAATAGATGAGCTAATTCTGGGTTAATTCTAAAACTACTTAAAAGAGTATTTATTAAATCTTTAGAAACAAGAAACAAATGAAGCAAACTCAGATCAAATAAAATGTATTTGACCTCAAAAACAGCCACTTACATGCAAGAATTCCATAACTACTTTATCAAATTTGGTTTGTTTTTGAATATGATCTAATGTTTCCTGGTGTGAAGAACTTTCCAGGTGCAGTTCAATATCTTTTTCTTCAAATGTTCGAAATTTACAAAATGAACATGTGAATGCCATTCTATAAGAAAAAAAAAATTCTTTAAACATGACTGTATTAACCCCTTTAAGGTTCATTAGAACATAACATTAAAATTAAATTTACCATTGTGCTTAATTTATTAAAATAGTTGCTGTATAATTTATTTTCCTAAACTATAAAAATGACTAAAAGGTTAAACAGACTTGCAGGCCAATCTTAAATGGGTAGGAAGGTCCAACAGTGGGAGGGAAAGATGTTTTGATATACACAAGACAAATGCACTTTGGGTGTGTTGGTATTTTTCTGGGGGTAGAGAGGGGTGTTGGGAGGGGTCCCTGTAGATCAGTTTCAGAGCAGGTCTGTACATACTATATCCATAGGCATATTTGACTCTCACAAGGAACATTAGTAACTGCTGCAGGTCCTGTTTGGAAACCCCGTGTACAATTCCTGGTTTCTGTTAAGTGTTGCTGCGGAAAACATTTGACTCTTGTGTTTGTATCTCCTTTTTATTTTTTTTTTTAATTTTTTTTATTTTTATTTTATTTTATTTATTATTTTTTTCTTGTTTCAGAACCTTTGTTTATTCACTCATTTTTTTATGGCCAGCTCAGCCCGCCCTGAGGGCAGGGCTGGAGCAGCATGTGGTGCTGGGGATCGAACCGTGGTCCCTGAAGCTGCCCAAGCTTCCCCAAGCAGGCGCTTTAGACCACTGAGCCATCCTGCTGGGCCCTGTATCTCCTTTTTATGATTGCTGTACTGACCCATGTCTTTTTAGGGAGAGGTGAAAAGAGCTTTGAAATAAAAATGTTTAGAAATTTTAAAAAAAAAATTAATTTTACCAGGCCAGCAGGATAGTTCAGCAGTCTAAAGTGCCTGCTTAGCCAAGCTTAAGCAGGCATGCAGGGGCTGCAGTTCAATCCCCAGCACCACATGCTGCACCAGCCCTGCCCTCAGGGCATGCTGAGCCAGCCACGAAGAAAAAGAAAAATTAAATTTTACCAGCATAATTTCCTTTCTTTCATATTATACTATGACTGATTTGAATTTAACTTGTCATAAAAAAATGGTACTTCTTTAAGTACCCATTTGGAAACCATGTTCATTATACCACCTCGTATATCTGGCCTATCTTGGAGCTTCTGGGTATGAAAAAATGCAATCAGCAGATCTATAAGGTATCCATTTCAGTGTACATGAATTAAAGAGCCAAAGTAAACATCAAAAAAATACCATGTCAAAGTTACACAACTTATTTTACTCTATTCCAGCTTCAAGCATCCATACCATTAAGGTTTACTGTCAACAAAGCCAAGCAGCACACAGACAACTATAATCTACTATGACTCTTGAGTGCTCAAGTCCTGCCCACTAGCATCCACTTCAGTCCTGGACTAGACAAATGTACTTATTTAAAAGATGAAAAACCACACCGGAATGAATCCCTCTTTTAATTGTTTCTATTTCATATATGCTAGTATTTCTTCTTTTTCCTTGAATTATGATAACATTCTTCTTAGTGGTTTCTCATCTAGTCTCCAGTTTCCAATTAATTCTATTAATTGCTCTATTAGATTTATTTTCCTGGTTGAAAGTACAGGGTCTTGAAATGGCCAGACAGCTAAGTGGATTCAAGTGCCTGCTTAGGCAGAATGCAGTGACCCATGTTCGATCCTCAGAATGCTGTGCCAGCCCTGCCCCCATGCATTGAGACAGAGATTGAGAGCATGGTGGTACCTGCAATCCCAGCACCTGGGAGGTTGAAAATAGGAGAATCATACGAATCCAAAGTGTATAGTGAGACCCTGTACTAAATGTATTTTAAAAAAAGAAAGTACAGGCTCTGAAGCTAATTGCTGGGTTTATATCCTAGCTCTTTTTTTTGTTTGTTTGTTTGTGGAACTGGGGATTAAACTCAGGCCCAAGTGCTTATTCTACTGAGCTATCTCCCCAGCCTCTATCCTACCTGTTTGTGACCCTGGGCAAGATACTTAACTTTTTTTTTTTTTTTTTTTTTTTTTTTTTTGAGACAGGGTCTCGCTATGTGGTTGAGGCTGGCCTTGAGCTCACTTTTGTAGCCCAGGCTGGTCTCGAACTCGCACCAATCCTCCTGCCTCAGCCTCCCAAGTGCTAGGATTACAGGCGTGAGCTACCACGCCCAGCTAAGATACTTAACTTCTTTCCCCTTACTTTTTTTTTTTAATGCACTGTTTTATTTTATTTATTTTTTTTTTTCTTGTTTCAGAACTTTTGTTTGTTTATTTATTTTTATGGCCGGCTCAGCCTGCCCTGAGGGCAGGGCTGGCGCAGCATGTTGTGCTGGGGATCGAACCGCGGTCCCTGCAGCCGCCTAAGCTTTCCTAAGCAGGCGCTTTAGACCGCTGAGCCATCCTGCCGGGCCGCATCCCCTTACTTTTTTGTATGAAATGAGAATCCTCATAGAAGTGTCATGAGAATTAAAAACAAACATTAATTCACAGAGTCCTGGTACCTGGTAATTATTTAATTATTAAAGTAATACCATTATTATTGGTCAAATATTTCACTAGCTCAAAAACAAGTTAAATGGTTTCAAGCCACCTATGCTAGGCAAACACTGTATCAATGAGCTTCATGCCTAGTGTTTTGTTTTGTTTTTGTTTTGTTTTTGTTTTAGGTAAGATCTTTCTAAATTACCCAGACTGGCCTTGAACTTGATATCCTCCTACCTCTACCTCCTGAGTAACTGGGATTACAAAACTGGTCATCCTGCACAACTAGCACTCTTTATGAATTACTGTAATTCTCAATTGAGTTAATCCTACCTTTATCAAATCACACTGAATTAGGAACAATAAACCAGGAAGAATGATTTATTGAGTCTAGATACAAAAAGCACTAAAGTATACTTAAAAGACTACAATCACCAAACAAAAATTAACTGGGAAATGAGATGCAAATGAATTTTCTTTTACTACAATTTACAAAAACAAAACTAGCACATATTATCAAGACCAAGTAAAAGGATTCCTATTAACTGTGAAAGAGAATTTACACTTCAGAAAAATCTCTATCAGAAAGTTTTCATGTTCTAAATTTTATTTTTTAAAGATTAGATTTTAGCTACCTAGTAAATTCACTTACATGACAATTCATTCTCTTCCTGCCACACAAATGAGTTAACTTTTGAAAAACAAAACTATTTTGAATGAGAAATATATTGAGTTTATTTTTTAAATTTTTCATTTCTTTTCCCAGCTAGGGATATAGCTGTGGCACAAGCACCTGCCTGGCCAGCACAAGGTGCTGTGTTTAATTCCTAGTACCAAAAATATGACAGACACTAAATTATTTCTTTTCCTAGCATATTAGTTCCAGGAAAACTTCAGAGATAGTGATTTCAAAAAGTATCAGTTCCAAGGGCCAGCCAGACAGTTCAGTGGACTAAGGCGCCTGCTTTAGGCAGACCACAGGGGCCACAGTTTGTTCCTTGCCATGCTGAACCAAGCCGTGCTGAGCCACCCTGTGCCAGTCATGCCCCCAGGACATGCTGAGACACAATTGAAACCGGACGTGTGGGGCCCGGAGGGATGGCTCAGTGGTCTAAAGCGCCTGCTTGGAAAAGCTTGGGGGACTTCAAGGGCTGCGGTTCAATCCCTGGCACCACATGCTGCGCCAGCCCTGCCCTCGGGGCGGGCTGAGCCAGCCATAAAAATGAGTGAATAAACAAACGAAGGTTCTGAAACAAGAAAAAAAAAAAAAAAGAAACCGGACGTGGTAGCACTTGCTAGTAATCCCAGAGCTTGGGAAACCAGAAATGAGGATAACTATGAGTCCATTCTACGTACTGAGACCCTCCAGACCCCGTCCATACTCAATACATTAGAAAAAGTATCAATTCAAATTCTTTAAAATTTCTTAGTTTTATTTTCTATGTATAATCTGCGTTTTATGTATTTTTCTACTTTGCCTGCATTCATTTTTAACAGTGACCTAAAAGCCCTTAAAAGGCTTATGTCAAACTCTACATCTATTTAATCATCCTAATGTTGGGACTTATTTCATATTTGGAGCAATTATAAATAATGCTATAATAGGCATTAGATTAAATAAACTCACGTTTTAGATTTTTTTAGGAAGATTAAGGGGTACAAAGAAATTTTAGACATTTTAAAAACTTGTTTTCCAGAAGTTATAACATTATACAGTTACTAGCAAAATATCACTGTCCTACGGTTGCACACTACCAAGTAAGTATTTCTTTTCTCCTAAAAAACAGCGGACTATTGTTTTTTGTTGTGGTTACTGCTGTTGTTTTGAGCTTTTTGTAGTACTAGGGATTAAATTAAGGACCCTGCACTTGCCAGGCAGGCGCTTATTCTACTGAGCTACGTCCCCAATCCAGCAGGCTACTGTTTACATTTTCAATTTATCTAAATTATTTTAAGTTTCCACATTTTCCTAATATTAACTAGCTGTGTTCCTTCACCAAATTATTAGACATCTTAGTTGTCATATTTTGCAAAAAGAATTAGAAAAAAAGAAAAAAAATTTATTTTAATTTGGGTGTTTTATCTAATTTAGACAGAAGTCGTTTTCATGACTGCATTTTCCAAGACTGTCTGCTTTCCAGTCTTTAACCAAATCTGTTCATCACTTCTTTCATCACTTACAGACTTAAGTCAAACAAGTAAT
This sequence comes from Myocastor coypus, assembly GCA_004027025.1. Taxonomy (NCBI): domain Eukaryota; kingdom Metazoa; phylum Chordata; class Mammalia; order Rodentia; family Myocastoridae; genus Myocastor; species Myocastor coypus. The sequence continues at coordinate 23,568 of PVJA010025416.1, forward strand.
CTCTCGGGGCCAGTAAGATGGTTCAGCAGTCTAAAGCACCTGCTTAGGAAAGCTTAGGCAACCTCAGAGACCTTGGTTGAGATCCCCAGCACCACATGCTGTGCCAGCCCCACCCCCAGGACAGGCTGAGCAGGCCATAATTAAAAAATCAAAAACAAACAAACAAAAAAACAGGAGGATCATTATGAGTCCTTCTTCAATCAATCTTTCGTCGGTAGTATCTCCATTATTTGTTAGAAATGAACTCTATTCGCATGCTAATAATTCTTTTTTTCTTCCCTCCTTTTTAGGTATTTGATACAGGGTCTCACTACACAGCTCAGAGTCGTAGTGATTCTGCTATTTTCAGCCTCCCCAGCACTGGGATTACAGGTGTGTGCCACTGTGCCGAGTCTCACTGGCTAGCTCAGTGCACACAGGGGCAGGACCAGCATGGCACATTGTGTCTAGGATCAAACTCCAGTCCTTGCACTTGTTTAAGCAGATACTTAGTTCACTGAGCTATCTCACCAGCCCTCTATAAGCTCTGTGATCACACACACACATGGATAATGCTATAGATTAAAAGGCAAGCACTCTACCATGTAGCAACATCCCTAGTCCCTACACATATTTTTAATTATTAGTCTCCTAATGATTGATTCAGTATCTAGAAAAGGTAGTGCCTACACTTTATTTTTCTTTTCACAATTTTCTCTGGGATTTGGACTGGAAAGCATTTAAAACATTTATAAAGTTCAGATTACCTATTCAAAAATAGCACCATCTCCACATGACCAATTCTTAAAACTGTAGTTGTCATCATGTTATAACATGCATGTCTTAATAATATTGTTATTTTTCTATATTTTAAATTTTTAAATAATCATTATAAATAATTTCTTTTTCTTATACCAAGTGCTGACATATATAAATACTAAAAGTCATCTATGGCCGGGCGAGGTGATAAAAACCTGTAATCTCAGCCCTCACGGCTGAGACAAGAGAATTACACCACAAATTCAAAGCCAGCCTCTACTACAAAATGAATTTAAGGCCAGCCTGAACTATACCATGAGACTTTATCTCATAAATAAATAAATAAATAAATAAATAAATAAATAAATAAAATCTATGTGTCTTGGACCTAAGCTCATTCAACTGTTGAAAATTTTTCATATTCCATTTCATGTATTTACCTTTTCTAGAAAACTATTATTTAGCACACACAATTTTTTACTTACTAACCTGTATCCATCTCCATACTTCTCACTGTTTTTTTCTCTTCGGCGTCTTTGTTTTTCTCGCCGAGCCTCAATTCGTCGCTTTTCTTCTTCTTCATTTTTCGGCTCAGTTTTTGCTAGAATATCAGACAAAACATCACAACTAAAACTCATTTTTCCTTTTACTCTTTCCAGTCACCAATTTACAAAGTACATATACAGAAGTTTAACTCGGTAATCATAATTTAAAGTTTGAGACCACTTAGCAATTCTAAAACTTGATTCATTTTAATAATCATGAATCTTGTCACATTTGCTTATGTGACCATCTACTATACTTTTTTTCTTTAAATGTCTTCAATGTTTTCCGTAGTCTTATTTTAAGCAATAATACTTTTTCAGCTAATTAAAATCATACCAAATACCATGCACACTCTGGAAAACACCTAAGTAACCTGACTTCATATGAAAATTTAAGTCCAATGAACACAAGAGAGCCTTGGGTCCAAGAATTCATATTCATATCATAGGAGCTGTCCCAGAGTTTCTTTTTTTTTTTTTTTTTTTTGTCTTTTTGAGACAGGGTCTCGCTATGCAGTTCAGGCTGGCCTTAGACTCACTTTTGTAGCCCAGGCTGGTCTCGAACTCGCACTGATCCTCCTGCCTCAGCCTCCCAAGTGCTGGGATTACAGGCGTGCGCCACCACGCCCGGCTCCAGAGTTTCTTAAAATGTGTAAAACCCCAAAATAAAGGCAAGTGCTTTCCTTTTAATTATCACCGTGACAAAAATCACCATTTTTAACCATTTCCAAGTCTACAATTTAGTGGCATCAAACACATTCACATGTTGTACAGCCATTACCACTAACTGTGTAGCTCCAGAACTACACATCATTCATTACTGTCATCATCCACATGCCATTAACCATGAAGTCACTCCCCATTTTCAACCCTAGTCTAAGGTTCTAGTAACTACTACTACCTGCTTTTAGCACTCTGAATACTTCATTTAAACAGAATCATATCTTTTGCCTTTTCTTTCTTCTTCTGGTTTCTTTTATTTGCCATGTGTTTAAAGTATATCCATGTTGTACTACATACTTCCTTTTTATGGCTTATTAATATTCCACTGTATGAACAGATTTTTATCCATTTACCTGCTCATATCTAAGTCATTTCCACCTTTTTGCTATTATGAATAATGCTACAAATACTGCTAAGATTGTGTTGCTATAAACACTATGAATTTTCCACAAGTCTCTATTAGTATAATTTAGCAAGACTTCATATTTTAGGAAATTCAATAGCTATCTTTTACAATGCCCATTTCACACCTGACAGAGAAGGCCTAATTTAACTAAAAAGTATAGCTTCATTCTTAGCCACTTCATATTATTTTCCAGTTTCATTAAAAAAAAAAAAAAAGAAAAGGCAGGGGAGAAGAAACATACACAGTACATCTGCTTCAATTATAAGTTTCTGATTAGGGCTGGGGGTACAATCCCCAGGCCTGCTATGTGCCCCCTGCCCCAGGGCACACTGAGAGGTCAATTGAGACTGGGCTACGTGGTACTTGCCTGTAATCCCAGCTCTTGGGAGGCTGTAAACAGGTGGATCACTATGAGTCTGATCTAGTAGTGAGACCCTGAACACCCTATAGACCCTTCCCTAGAATACAAGAAAAAAAAAAAGGATAAAAGTTTCTATATCAAACTTTATAATATTTACTTAGCTATACCTGTAAAGTATACCTTTGAAATCTACCCCAAGGACCAACTGAATTGCCTTATTCTAATAACATCAAGTAAAAATTCATTATTTTTCAAGTAACAGTCAGTGAATGCATCCCCACAACATATGCTCCACTTAGTGACAGGTTTTTAGAATATTGTTATTTCTTATTAATCAGTAAGTAACAATTATGAAACATAAAAGTAAATTTAAGCGTAGTACTTAATCTCTTCTTGAATTTTATGTTACAGCACACTTACTTTGAGGAAAGAATGTAGTATTGTAATTTCAATTTTTATACATTGTAAATTAAAAAGTTTACGGTGTCATAATTGGAAAAAGCTGCTTAAAAATGAAAGGAAAAATATCAAAGAAAGTTGTTAACTCACATGGAAGTTTAACAGTAGAGATTTTCTACAGTAACACTTGCCCTAGAATAAACCCTAGCTTGCCATTTACTGGTAGTCTGACCTGGGCAACAAAATATTTATCTGCTCTGTGCCTGTTCTGTCAGCTGTAGGGGACCTGATGCACATACCTACACTGGAGCAAGCTGTTATAAAAATTATACAGATCAAACACACAATGTTCTTTAACACAGAGCCTAAGAACCATTCATGAAAAGTTAGCTTACTATTATTACAACCCTACTTCTATAAAATTGGATACATTTACCAATCTTTAAGCAATTTAAATGGGGATAAAAATTTTTAAACGAAACAAAAGTACTACTGGTATTTCAAAAATACACATAGTTGGTTTTGGGGTTTGTTTTCTTTTTAAGTCTTGGTTTTGGGTTTGGTTGGTTTTGTTGTGTGTGTGTGTGTGTGTGACAGGATCTTACTATGCAGTTGACTGTGTAGTCCAGTCTGGCTTCAAACTTGTGATGATCCTCTTAACTCAACCTACTGAGCACCGGGGATACAGGTGGTAATAAGCCCAGTTTTTTTTCTCTCTCTTTTTTTTTTTTTAAGGTACTGGGGATTGAACTCAGGACCCTGTACTTGTCAGGCAAGCACTTATTCTACTGAGCTATCTCCCCGTACCAAAGAACCCAGTTTTATCTAAGACTTATTTTGGTCGACATGTTTTCTTCCTTTTGTGGGGGGGAACTTATCTGAAAGCTATCACAACTTTTTTAGCAATTATACCAACTCATTGGTTCATATTTTTAAAATGATATAAAAAACTGAACAGTTTCACCAAAGTAACTTTGAAACCTCCTTCAGCTCCAACTGAATTGGATTAACTATTAATTCTAAAAAAGAGAAACATACGTGAAACATTTGTCACATACTATTTATTAGTTTCATATATACTTGAAAATAAATTTCCTTAGCTATTTTATTAATATCCTCGGTTTAAACCAAGTTGTTAAACTATACTTGATCCTATCTATAAATAATACAGTTGAACAATAAAGATAATAGCAATTTGGTTTTTAATTTTTTAAAAAAGCCTTACTAAAAAAGCAAACTAAAACTAAAACTGAATTTTTTTTTTTTTTTTTTTTTTTTTTTTTTTTTTTTTTTTGCATTTTTAAGGAAGGGTCTACAGGGTGTTCAGGGTCTCACAACTAGATCAGACTCAAAATGATATGCTTGTTTACGCCTCGCAAGAGCTGGGATTATAGGCATGTGCCACCATGGCCAGTCTCAATCGTCTCTCAGCACACCCCAGGGGCAGGGCCAGCACAATAGGCACAGGCATCAAACCTTCTGCACCTGTGCTTACCTATAGGTGCTTTAATCCTCTGAGATATTTGGCCAACCCTTACAATGAGTAACTTTAAAACTTATTTAAAATTCACTAATTTCATTTCAAATATACAATCCAATAGCTTTCAGTATATTCACAGGTGTGTATCAACCATTATCACAATCAATTTTAGAACATATTTATCACCTATAGAGTATCTTTAGGTATCTTCCTTCATGCACCCAATCTGTACCCTAGAGCCCAAAACAACTACTGAACTATTTTCTATCTCTATAGATTCCCCTGCTTTGGACAGCCATATAAAAAGAATTGTAATTTTTCTTTCACTCTCTTCTTTCTCTCAGCATAACTATTTCAAAGTATAGCATGCACTGTATCAGGGCTTCATTCTATTCTATAGGTAAATAATACTCTATTGCAGTGGTTCCCAACCTTTAAAATGCCATAACCCCGCAATACAGTTCCTCATGGTGCAGTGACCCCAAACCAAAAAATAATTTTGGTGGCTACTTTAAAACTGTAATTTTGCTAGTTATGATTCGGAACAGCTTTAGGCGACCCGTGTTTTGGTTGTTCAACCCCTGCCAGGGTCATGACCCACAGGTTGAGAACCACTGCAACTCTATGTCATGTTGCATCTTATTTAATTATCCTTTGATCAATATCTGGGAGGGTTGTTTTATTTTGGGGTTTTTTTACCATTTTGGGGCCACTCTGAATAATTCTGTCAACATCCATAGTCACAGGTTGTCTGACAACAGTGGTACTTCCTGAGAAATGCACCATTAAGCTATTGCATTGTTGGATCATAGACTGTACTTATATAATCCCAAGTAGTACAGTCTCTATACACCTAAGATACATGGTACATACCACTGTATATGCAGTCCATCAGTGATCAAAACATTGTTATGCACCACATAATACTCCTATTTTCATTTATCTTGAGTAGATACCGGGGAACAGAACTGGTAAGTCATATGATAACTCTATTATCACTTGAGCCATTCCCAGACTGCTTCCCATGTGGCTGCCTCATTTTATATTCCTTACAGCAATGTATGAGGGCTCTAAACTTCTCTACACTTCCTAAACTCTTGGTACTGATGTTTATTCTAGCTCCATGGATAGGTATGAAGTTGTATCTCAATCTCAATGTAGTCTTTCCTTTGTAGTTATCTGGTAAGTTTTCAGAGGGACTTGTAGAGGGTACGGGCAAGACCACAGCACAGCCATGCAAACCAAATGAGAATGTGAGCAATGGTGTGAGAGGGTGAATCCCAAAAATAAGGCAGCCCTGGAAGCATGGGTCAGGCTGTTCACCTAGTGCAAGTGAACGCGCAGAGGAAATAGGGCAGGCCACACCCAGACTGGGTGGGCAGCCCACCACCGGCAGACTCCACGGTATTTATCAGACAACTGCCCCAGGATGTGTATGAGCACCAGTTGATCCCACTCTTCCAGTGCATGGGCTGACTCTACGAATGCCTCCTGATGATGACCTTCAGCAGCCCAAATCGCCCACTACTCAGCTCGCAGCGTGGCACCCTGGCGCCATTGTCACGCTGCATAACAATCCTCTCCAGACACTGTGCCCACTGCTCATGTACCGCAGCACTGAGAAGTGCAAGCTGCTGGTGGATGGGCTGCCTCTGGGCATGACTTAATAGGCTGCTAGTGGTGTTGCAGCCACTAGGGCCCGGCCAGCAGGAGGTGCAGCTGCTGCTCTGTCCCGGCCCACAGCCTGTGCAGATAGCGCTGCTCAAGTTCAGCTCAAACCGCACCGCCACTGCCATGGCCAAAAAGGCCCTACTAGAAGGTCAGTCACTCCTCTTTGGAGAACAGGTGGCTGTGGAGTGGCTAAAGCCAGACCTAAAGCAGCAGCTAAGCCAGCAGCTAATGGGTCCCTCACTTGGATGCCTACAGCCAGATGGCAGCCAACTAGTCCTGGCCAGGGGCAAGCTGGGGTAACAAGGTGCTCGGACTGCTCTGCAGCTGCTGTGCCAACGAATGAAGCTGGGCAGCCCAGTATTCCTAACCAAATGTTTGGGTGCAGGACCCGCTGGCTGGTACCACTTCTGGTACTAATCCCTAGGCATCTAGTACCTTTTAGCAGCCTCTTCTGGGTTGTGCTGGCCACAGATGGGCAGAAGGCATATGAGCTAGCTAAGGATACTGTGTCTGCACGGCTGCTGGAGGCACTGAGCAAATTTGCTGGTGGTCTCATGGTTTGCAGGAGCTAAGGCAGGTTCTATGGTTAAGCAGTGATTCCTGCATCTCTCCACAGGAAGCCTAAAGCATATGTAGGCCTGTGTCAGCCTATAGCCCAGCAGGCCTGGGCAGCAGCTGACTGATCCTAAGAGGAGCAGGACCCAAGGAACACCTGAGGACTCCTCAGATTTGGCTTAAGTTCTGGTGAAGCACCTTACCCTTCTGCCCTGAACCCAGAGTCTCACTGACTCCAGTCTAGTTTCTATTTGGCCATTCCCTGTACAAAAGAATACCATATCATCCCCTCTCCATTACCCCCAAATTTAGCATGAATGTTTGTTTTTATTTGGGGTATGAGCCAAAGGATCAACTTATG
>PVJA010025417.1:0-30819 GCA_004027025.1 Myocastor coypus
CTTTATATTACATTCAGGCTCTCCGCCTTAGCTCCCGCCATAGGCTACACCCATAATCCCAGAAGTACTTCCACCCATAATCCCATCAGTACTAAAACCCATAATCCCAGGGATCAAGGATCAAGTCTCAAACTCTAGCAGTCCCCGCCCAATGACTCCATGAGGCTTTGGGGGGACAACTAGACATAAACCATAACAGGAATATATACAGTTTATTACTTTACTTTTTTCCAAATCTCCGGCCCTCCCTGCTTATCCTACCATGAATATTTAACACATTCCTGTTGGCTCGAGATGAGACAGGCATGCATGTACCATTGGTGACTAAGAGCTGCCCAAAAAAGAGACATGAATAATGGTCCTACAATTAAAGTATTTAAATAATAATAATTGTATCTAAGAGTTGTACACATTTTTACCAAGAACAGACTCTCAATACAAATTAAGAAAAAATAGTAAAGAAGAAACAGTAAGTATGTAAGAAACACTGACTCACAGGTATGCAAATTCATCAAAGTAAGATTTTTGATATGCTATAATGTAAATCTTGATTATACTTTAACAAAATTTACCTCCTGAAAAATCAAATTAAATTATTCTTCATATCTCAGAACTGAATTATTGAGTAGATTATGGGAAGCTGCTAAATAAATTTTCTCACCATATTCTACCAAATTATTCTAATCTTCACCTACACCACCTTCCAGTATTTCTCTTGCTCTTCTGAGCACAGATCAGAAATCATACAATCTGTCTGGCTGTTCCTTTTGCTTTTTCAGCACCAGAACTGAACCCAGAGGATGTGCACTGAACTACATTCCCTAGCCCTTTTTTATGTTTTTCAGACGGGTCTTACTAAGTTTCTGAAGGGAGGGTGGGTCACGTACTTTGCAGTCCTCATACATCCTCTGTCCCCCAGAGTACTCAGATTATAGGTGGGTACTACCATGCCCAGAATATCTGTCTTTTAATATATATAAGCATATACTAGAATTAAATGTACTTTCTCTGCCACACTTATTCTACAAAACCCTAATTTTATGAAAATATTATCAAGGAATAGGATTACTATTTTAGATCAATAGTACAAGTAGTGAGCACAATGTTATGCTGATGAAACTATCTGGAATGCTATATTAAGAACTTTAAACATAAAGGACCCTGACACACTGAACATCACAGCAAACATTCCCAAAGAAACTACATAATTGTTAGCAAGTTAAAGTGCTTTCAGAAAACCCATTACTTAACTATAGGATGATAAAGTGTTAGAAAAATGGCATAATTAAGAGGCTTTAAAAATAATTTTTTAAACATAAAAATGTGGTAAGAACCTCAAAGAATAAAACCTGAAAGGTATAACAGCTATAATAAAACAAAAAGAAATTGAACATAAAGATCAAACAATGAAGATGAGGGAAAGGAGAAAAGATAGGAAAACAGGAAGAGAGGAAAATCATGCAAGTATATATATAGGATGGCTGAGATGACTGCTAATAATTTCCATACAATTTTTTAAAGCAGCAGTTAATGTTTAGAATTTTCTCTTTGACTAGCTATATAGGCTGATATCTGCAATTTAAGCAACCACATCAAGGACAGCAATATGTAATACAAAAACCACGGTTGAATACCTTTCACCATGATCTTCTAAATGTGTACTATTTCTAGTGTCTTATTAATTATTGTACTCTTTGTCAATTTTTTTGAAGAGAGTTTAAATTAGAATTAAAACAAAAATGAGATGGGCCAGGGAGGTAGTTCGGTAGAATAAGCATTTACCTGACAAGAACACATTTCTGAGCTCAATTCCTGGTACTGCCAAAAAAAAAAAAAAAAAAAAATTAAAAGTGTTAGAGAATTTCACTTAACAAAGTAATATGAATTTCACAGTTCATTTCCCTTTCCCAGTATCTACCGTATCCCCCAATTCCATTTTTTTTTTTTTCACATGAAGGAGACAATCAGAGGTTTGTATATGCGGGTCTGATTCATTTCACTTAAGAGTATGTTCTCTAGTTGCTCCATTTACTGACAAAAGACTCAAATTTATCCTATTGTATAGCTGAATAATAATTCTTTTAAAAAGTAAAAGACTAGAAAAAATTAAGGTTTACTGAACACAAATATTGCTATTCAATTATTTGTCCAAGTTTGTATAACTTTATTAATCTAAGCAACAGATGTGATGAGAAAAATAGGCACTATAATGACCATTGTTAATTTACTATTCTTATTTTGAAAATCTATAACACATGTATTGTTGTATGTTATCCTCTGTCTTTGTATCTGCTACTTGTTTTTGCTTTTGTTTTTACTCTTTAAAATAAAACAAATTTTTTTTAAAAAGATGGAAATGTGATCACCCTAGAATTTTTTTTTTTTTTTTTCAGAACAGGGGTTTCGAACTCAGGACCTTGCACTTGCCAGGCAGGCACTTGTGCTCCTTAGCTATCTCCCTGGCCCTATCATAGGACTCTCAAAAAATAAATAAATAAATAAATAAATAAATAAATTAGGAAGACGCAGGGACCAGGATTTGATCCCTGGCAGGCCGTCTTAGCCTCATCCTCAGGGTGCACTGAGACTGTGACTGAGACTGGTGGTGTGCGCCTGTAATCCCAACCCTTGGTAGGCTGAAAACAGGAGAATCGCTATAAGTCTGGTTTGTGTAGTAAGACACTGTAGACCGTGTGCTGAATACAAAAAAATAAAAAAGAAATCATATGCCGAAGCCACAAAGCAAGTTAATTTATAGTTTTCCCCAGTATTCACTCTTCCAAGCTGTCTTTTTAGGCAAAAAGGGTTAACAGGACCCAAAATACATCTTTTCTGGTCAGACTCACCTGTAGTCACATCCACCATCCTCTATGTTGACACCTACTGAATTCCAGGCCATACCTCACTCCCTAGCTTAAGACACTGAGTCTATAGATAGTGTCACTTGGATACCTGCAAGCATCCCACACTCAACATGAGATGCAGCCTCTTTCATTCACACAAGGAAAATTTTATTCTTGGTTACTTCTGATAAATGTAGATTTGATCAGAGTTGAGAAGTACTGTACTCATTCTGCTTAAAACAGGAGGATTCTAAATTCTACACTGGTTATTCGTTCTTGTCTTTTGTTCTTCAGCATTAAGGATTACAATAACTTCACCTATATTTAAATTGAAGCTTCATTTTCTTGTATCTTAAGAATAGTCCAACCTTCTCTTTCTCTAAGCAAGTAGAATTGTTTGTGCCTTGGATATCATTTTGTACAACTTCTGTATATATGAAAGGACCTGCATTATTGTCTTAGCATGATGGCATGTGTCTCAGTTACTTTTTCCTCATTGCTGAGACAAAACACCCAACATCCAGAATTAAGGAAGTAGGGCTGGGTATAGCTCAGTGACACAGTGTTTGCTTAGCAAGTATGAAGTCATGAGTTCTACTCCCAGTGCAAAAAAACAAAAAACAAAACAAAACAAAACAAAACAAAACAAAAAAAAATGAATTGAGGAAAGAAAGGTTTATGTAGCTCACAGTTAGTGCAGATTTCAGGTCCATACTTAGCTGGCTCCAAGACAGGTTGGCAGAGGGTAGAGAACAGCATTTCATAGTGGTGGAAAACAGCAAAGAGCAAGGGAGGAGCAGCAGTTGTGACAGATAGCTGCCTCTTTTTTCTCTTTATATTGGTATGTATATTATCTGCCCCATAGCAAGAGTAGCATTCACACCCACAATCCCTGCGGGTCAAGAATTAACCATAAACCACAACACCAAATAAGGTCACTTGCCAATACATTTGGTAAAAAGATGTATAATTCCTAAAAACACAGTGAGACAAAGTATTCCTTCTAACTCTCATGATCATGTTTCTATTGTTTATGAAAAACTACAAAGAGTAAAAGTTGCAAGGGTGTTATAAAATGTTCCAATAAAAAGGAAGACTATACTTCTTTATTCCTGGTGTAAATCATCCCCACCCTCAGTGACACAGTAAATCTCCTGGCCTAAATAAAATGTCTTTAGAAGTGACAAAGAAGTTAAGTCTCTATTTTTTTACCCATCTTAGTAAAAAGGCACAACTATTTGAACATGATGGGAGCAAAGGGAAAGGGGAAGAAGGGTACTGCCAATGAAGATAAATAATATTATCATCTATCTACTCACTCAGCCAAAACACAGAAGGCTATCTTAAAGACTCTGTATCCTCATTCTCCAACTTGTTCATTCATTTTGCCATTTTTTTGAGCAGGACTGGTAGCTGTGTCTACCACAGAGCTGTTAAAAATACAAAGAAAGGATTAAGGGCAATACCAATCCCTCAAGTTATTCAGAAGGGAGACACAGCAACAAAATTTTTAAGATCTAAGACACAAACTATGATGGGTGCTGGGACTACCCATTTATAGAAAGATGCCCGGGTCCATGTTGTCAGGGTCAGGCAAAATCCTGCAGAAAAGGCAGCCCAGGATAACATAAAGAGAGCTAACCAGGCACGAGAAAATGAGGGAGAAAAAATCCAGACTGAAGCATGGAACAAGCAGGATACAAAGAGAAATGTTAAATCAGAAGCAGGAGATGCCACAGGAACAAGAGCCGGAGTCAAATCATGAAGTGTTTTTAAAAGATTAAGAGTTTTAAATTACTCTGAGACAATATTTGAAGGACTTTCTTAAATTCAGAAGATGGAAAAACAAAACAGACATGAAAGATACCATTTCAAAAAAATTGTAACTCCTTTCTTGGCAATTTTTAAGTACATCACAGCATGAATTTTCAAGTCTAATTCCTTTATAAATCTTACAAGCCAATTTATCTTAATACTTTAACAAATCCATTGTCGAGATCTCCTTTACACTATTGATTTTTTTCAATAAGTTTCTGATCTTCCTTTAACTATGAACGAACTAGAAAGATAAAAAAAGCCCTAGTTTTGATTGCTTTTATAAGCAAACTTGAAAACATGAAGGTACAAATAATTTTATTACCACATCACAGAAGATATTCAATATTCCTAACACAGTATCGTCTTTTTCATGCACCCTCTAAAGACCTCTCCATATTAATTTTCTAAGTGTTAAATGTACATTGCATCTTGATCACTCACACAGACCCTTTGTGAGCTGTGTGTGTGTGTGTGTGTGTGTGTGTGTGTGTGTGTGTGTGTACTAGAGATTGAACCCAGAGCCTTAAACTGAGATATACCTGTATTAGTTACTTTTTACTCGTTGCTGGGACAAATACTCGACAGTCAGAATGAAGGAAGGAAAGGTTTATTTAGCTCACAGTTACTGGAGGTTTCAGTCTATATTTGGCTGGCCCAAGGCTGAGTGGAGCAGGGCAGCCAGCATCCAGTTCATCACGGCAGAACAGCAGCAAAATGGTGGCAGAGACAGCCAACCAAACAGGAGCAACAGCTACAGCTGTGTCTGTCTCTCTGTCGCTCTTTATATTACATTCAGGCGCCCTGCCTTAGGATATCTGCCCTAGACCACACCCATAGTCTCAGCCTTACTCAGACCAATAATCCCATCAGTACTAAAACACAATTCCAGGGATCATGAATCAAGTCTCAATCTATAGAAGACATACCCCATGATTGCATGAGGCTTTGGGAGGACAACTAGACATAAACCATAACAATACCCAACCCGTTTTTAAAATTATTTTTATTGAGATAGGTTCTCAACTGCTGTATTACCCAGGCTGATCTCAAACTTGCAATCCTCCTGCCTTAGCCACCCAGAGTGCTGAAATAAATAGGCATGTGCCACCATGCCCAGTTTAAATATTTTTAAAAGTAATTTCTTCCTGAATTGCGAATCAGACCTACCACCTCATACATGTAAAACAAAGCTCTACCATGGAGCTGTATTCCTAAGCCTATAAAAATAATTTTTAATTATGATTATTCTTTTTGATTTCCATGAAAAGTAAAGATATTAAGAAAAATCTGTGATTTTATTGGTTTGTTGTCATACTGAGAATTAAAACCTAAACTTTACACTTAACTGTTACCTAAGTTCACAAACTTTTCATTCCCTCTCTGGAAAAGATGTCCACACTTGTGTTCATATAGGGAAGATGGCCACAGTCATGTTCATCACTTGATGCAGAGTTCATGAATAAAAACAAAAATCAGTTACACATTCTGTTTGTAAACTAAATTATTGACAAACAAAAGTGTTTACAACCAAGGTGCCACTATTGCACAGTACTAGGCAAATAATCAACCCTTGAGCTATATCCCCAACCTTTTTTGTTTGTTTTTATGTTCTTTTGTTTTTTATTCAGGGTCTTGCTAAATTGCCCAGGTTGACCTTGGAACTCAAGATCCTCCTGCCTCAGCTTCCAGATTAGCTGGGATTACTGTACCACATCTTGCTAGAAATATCTACTTTGAAGTATGTCAACATCTGATGTCCACAAAGCAAACAAAAGTTTTCTGACAATTCACAGATAGTAATTATTCTGAGGAAAATAATTTCAAGTATTAGTCCACTTTATTTAACTGAGTACGTTTTCTTCACAAGGAGACTGCCTACTAGGCCATCAACATGCAATTAATCTGACAAGTAGTAACTTACAAACAGAATAGCTTCTACAAATATACAGTAAACCAAATCACTTAAGTTGAACTTAGCCACTAAGGAAAGGAACTTGAAGGATACCCAGTGTACAATCTGGAAAAATCAGCTTCAAGTTAATTTAATCTTAACTTCACATATTAACTCCAGGAACTCATCTCTTATTTAATTCCTTGCTGTCTCTACCTCTAACTTACACCTAATCACCAAAGGAGTCTCTAACTTGACTCTCATAACCATTTGCATCAAGTCAATGTCAGACACATCTGTTTTTCAGTGTCCTAATTTCTACTGCACCCAACTGGAAGGCCTTCAGAGTTTAAAATTCAAAATTCAGATACAAAACTCAGCCTTGTCAGATTAGATGCCTGAATGTCCTGACCATGCACGAATCAGATCTTAATGCCATGGGCTGCTCTCTGGGCCTCCCAAGGTCTTACTCCTGGCAGTCTTCCTAGACTTCCCAGACGTAAATGCTCAATTGTTCTGGATGTTCTCTCCCTGCCAGGGCCTGCCCACACCTCCTGGTTTCATACACTCTGTGTGAAGCAGTCATCCCAACAAGAATGGTCCTAATTCACAGAGGAAACAAATAAATACAGGACATGATTCACACCTTCCAGAACCTTATATTTTAGGAAGGATGTTAAAGTATATCTACAGTGAAAAACAAAAAGTACTAAAGATCTAAAGAAATAGATGAAATAAAGTTTTACTTTATTTAATCTCTTTTAAAATGTTTTTTTTTTTTTTAAATAGAAAGTTTCTTTATATTTTGTATATTGTTTAAGGAAGACTTTCAAGGATAGATATATTTTTTAATAAAATGAAATGGAATATTTGAAGTGTGGAAACATTAAAAGCAGGAAGAAAAAAAAATCATTAAAAATAGAGAACACCAGCCAAGTGTGGTGGTGCACGCCTGTAAACCCAGCACTTGGGGGGCTGAGGCAGGAGGATTGTTGTGAGTTCTAGACCAGTCTGAGCTACAACAGTGAGCTCAAGGGCAGCCTGAACTACATAGCGAGACCCTGTCTCAAAAAGACAAAAAAAAAAAAAAAAAAAAAAAAAAAAAAAAAAAAAAAAAAAAAAAAAAAAAAAAAAAAAAAAAAAAAAAAAAAAAAAAAAAAAAAAAAAAAAAAATAGGGAACACCCAGAAAGGGTACAGAACTTAAGAAAACTTCAGGCTAGGGAGACAAGTCAGTGGAATAAGTGCTTGCTAAACTGTATGGGAAAATACAAGTACATCTACATGGATCAAGATCAGGCTGAAAGCAGAAGTACCACTACAGAACCATTAAAATATAGAGGAGCCAGGCAATGTGATACAATATCAGATCTTTCATTTATTTTCATACCCTATAATTCATACAATAAAGACAAAAATATTTTTTAAAAGCATAAAGATATTTGCTTTGATACAGTCTATCATGAGTCTTCCAGGCTCAAAGAATAATCAATAAAAATATATAATATATAAATCACTATTGGTCAGATATTCCTGTTTTGAAAATCTGTAACGTGTATACTGTTGTGTTACCCTGTTTCTCTTTGCTTTTCTTTTGTGCTATTTTTACTCTTCAAAATAAAAGAAAATTATAAAAATAAATAAAATAAAAATGTTTAAAAAAAGAAGAATCTGAATATCTAACAATGGAGCTCTAAAGTATTGGTTTTTAAATTTTTTTATTTGTATTTTTTTAATGTATCCAGTACAGGGTCTACAGAGTCTCACTATGCAGATCGGACTCCCAGAGATCCTCCTGTTTATAGGTGCCCAAGCGCTGAGCTAACAGGGGTAGGGCCTATACCATACTGAACCCAGGACCCCTGCATTTGCCTAAGCAGGTGCTTTAATCTGCTGACCTATTTATCGGCCCTGTTTTCTTTTGTTTGGGTTTGGTTTTTGGTGGGGTTTTTTGTTTTTTGTTTTGTTTTGTTTTGTTTTTTTAATTGCGCAAATTGACATCTACCTTCCATGATCAACCAATATATTTAGAGATTACTGAGCAGTAGTTGTAGCTACTATAAAAACACTATAAAAAAAAACACTATAAAAAACATTTTTAAAACTATAACTAATAAAGCTAGGCAATAAATATATTCCATCTTAATTTGGAACTATTAAGAACACTAACACAACCTGGCACATAGCACAGCTTATACACCTATGGTCAATTTTACAATAAAAATTTCAGAACAATATTTTGAAATAAGTGAACAGGCTGGGCGTGGTGGCTCACACCTGTAATCCCAGCACTCGGGAGGCTGAGGCAGGAGGATCGGTGAGAGTTCGAGACCAGCCTGGGCTACAAAAGTGAGCTCAAGGCTAGCCTCAACTGCATAGCGAGACCCTGTCTCAAAAAGAAAAGAAAAAGAAAAAGAAATAAGTGAACAATATATGTAGGTATATTTTTTGCATCTTTCTCTCCCTTTTGCTAAGATTTTTCCTGCTACTTTATCATGATCATTACATCTCTAGCTACCCCTGAAAATGTCACTGCTCTCTAGGTTTTCCTTTCTCACTTATTATTTCTGTTTACTGTCCCCTACTCAACAATAACCTCGAAGTTTCTCTTTCTCTGGCCTATAAATGGTGTGGCCAGGCAGAAATAATGAAAGAAAAAAAGAAGAAGAAGAATCATAAAAGGAAGGTAATCATAGAACCATTCATCTTACAGATCACACATGTACTCTGCTTTCAGCTAAATATAATGCCTAAATTCAGAGATTGTCACTTCAACTTGAAAATGAATTAAGCAGCAAATGCTATGTAGTCAACTATTTATCTTTTGATCATCCTCAAGATGTATATGGGGGAAATGGCCCTAAAAAAAAAAATCTGCACTTACAAACTCTAAATTTAAAAAAAAATTGCTATAGAAAAATTTTAACATTAACAAACAGGTTTTTTAAATAAAAGGTATTTATATGCTAAGGCCTGTATCTGCTGACAAGAAAGGAAGTTACAAGAGTTTCACGTACTAATGATTTATTATCAAAGGACAAATGGAAACAAGACAGTCATGGAAAAAGGAACAGTTTACTCATCGTAATGTTTTTTAATACTTTCCAGCACAGCCAGATATTCAATACAGAGCTTGGCACAAGCAATCTGTTGAACACGATACAGGTGAGAACTACAGGTAGGTCTCAACATTGGTAAATGGAAACAAAAACTGTGTGTAGCAAGTCAAAGGGCTTTTGCCCTTAAGCAGAGAGCAAACCACCTGAGGAATAAGGGATATGGTAAGCTTCCACACTGAGCTATAAGAAATTCTGTAGAAACCGCAAAACTGGGGAGAACAGCACACAGCATGAACAGTTCACTAACAAACAGATGGCTGGTTAGGGCTGGACTAAAATCCACACTTGAACTATTTTCCTTCCTCTTCTATCATCAGCTGGGACACTCCCTTGTTATTACTCAATTGTTACAAAGTATACTTCTCTACTCAGTAATTATAATTGATTTACAACAGTGATTTCAAAACTCCTATTCATACTTTAAACTAAAATAGTACTTACATATGCTGTAACAGTCTGCCTACTAGGTATTAGCTACGCTGAAGCACAAGCCCTGCCAGAAAAAAATGTCAACAGAAAAAAAAAAAAAAAAAAAACTCTTCCTATAAAACACAGCAAAGCACAAAAAAGTATTTTGGGAGCAGCCTGAGCAGCAGGTGTTAGAATCATCTGTACTGCTTATCTGCAACACAAGTTTTCCATAACAGATCACTCTGCAATTCTGTGCATAAAAGTTATCAGCAGTACTTGTTTTAAAACACAGAATCTCTGACAGGGATCCTCTGAGGATCACAGATTGAGTTTTATTTTTGAACAGCTACACAACTTTTATTGAAATTATTTTCAACATTCAAATGGATATAACTTCAAGGAATCAAAAAAAAAAAATCCCTCAGATTGATGTGATTTATTTCTAGTCACACCATTTTACGAGAAAGAATTATCACACAATATGGAACACGTGGAATATACCAGAACAAATTTTTAGTCTCCAAGATAAAAGAAACTGAAGCAGCCATAATCTCTAAATCATATAAAAAGAAATCAGAGAAACAAAATGCTGAGTCAGTTGCAATATAAGCATGTAAGTTATTTCTATGCTATAATGATTAATGAGCAACCATGATGCCTGATTCTTCGGACCCAAGGTATGTGAAATAATGAAGTACATTTTTATTAACTATTTCCCAGACAACTTTGTAACCAGCCATAAACTTTCTGACCTTAACTATCCTAGCCACTATCTCCAAGTTAGGGTTCCATTAGAGGCCTACTTCCATACTGGTGATTTCTTTTCCTTTTTCATGCTACTCAGGCTGAAGCTACAACAAGCACTGCTTAGAACAAATACTTCACAAAACACAAATAGGCACTTAAATAAACATGCTGACTTAATAAGAGGTTCAGAGCCCACATATGGGCAATCAAAAGCGCAACGCCATCACTCTATCAGCAAATCTTTACCAAAAAGGTACCATGAACAAAACAAGTTTCTGCTAATTCAGGAGAAGTGAACAACATGTTGTGTGTCTTTTATCAAGAAGATGACTAAGCTACACACAGGTATTATTACTGTCACAAAACAAGAAACCACCAATAAGAACTCTGACTGAAGTCCTGGGAAACACACAATCTAGTGGAATATATATTGGTAAGTCTATAGTCCTTAGGGTTTCAGTTTAGTCTCACATTAAACAGAAAGAATAGTGTATATACAATGTTTAATATTTCTTTTAATTCTGGGAACATTTATTTCTTTGCTAAAAGAAACTACAAGATAACATAACATGGAAGACTTAATTTTTGAACATCTATTTTATAGTAGCAAGAGTATCATCTATTATGAACACACAAAAAATAACTACAGTGTCTTTATCTCTTAGATACAACTCCTGCACAAGCTTAAAATCAGCTGTTAACACAAAAAAAAATTACAAATTTGAAATACTTTTGTAAAGGTTCGGAATAACAAGGTATTAACATTGCCTGTTAAATTTTAAATATGAGAATGATCAGTAGTAAAGACAAAGTCAATAGGGTGTCCTCCTAAGAAAAAGAGACATGGTCACACACTGGAAGTATGCCATGTACCATTGGCAGAGACGGTAGTCTATATACAAGGAAAGGGCAACAAGTGACACCAACATCCAAAGGTAGCAAAAGGTCAGACATAGAACAGCCCCCTAGCCATTAGAGAGAGCAAAGCACTCATTGCCGAACTCCTTGATTGCTGAATGCTGTCCTTTAGAACTATGAGAGTATAAATTGTTTGAAACCATCCATGTGGTGGTTGTATTTTACAGCAGCCCTAGGAAACTAAGATAGGTGTTAAGACCCAAGGCCCATAGTACTCATTTCGTGGTCTATAATAATCTTGAGTGTTTCTGGGGCCCTATCTTAACTGTGTTTTTATCTGGACAGTGACTTTATCTGGTTTAGATTGACAGTTTTCTGTCAAAGCAACAGCTGCAATTTCCTTGATGGCCTAGTACCAAGATGCTTTACTGAAAAAGCCTAACTTTATTCAGAACCATCATTTCTATTAAATACTATATATTTAAATTCCTCCAACAAAAAAAAAAAAAAAAAAAAAAAAAGCACTCCACAAATAAAGAGCAAAGAGAAGAGTAAAAGGAAAGGGTTGGCCAAATAGCTGAGCAAACTAAATTCTATTCCCAGCTTGCTAAACTGGCCCCTCCCCCAGGATGTGCTGAGATGGCAGCTGAGACTGGGCATGGTAGTGCCTGCCTGTAATCCCAGCACTTGGGAGGCTGAAAATGAGAGAATCACTGCAAATCCAATCTACATAGTCCTATACTATACATTTAAAAAAGAAGAGTAAATGAGAGAGCTAGGTAACAGAAGGTAATTGTTATTACAAGCTGATACTTTAAATCCTCAAAATCAAAACAAAGTGAAACTGAAAACAACATGCCATTCAACAACCGCAATGTTTATGAAATGTAAAACTCTTATAAAAACTTTATTTTAGGTGTATTTTTAAAATGGGAAGAAACACCATTCACTGAATACCACATCTGTCATTAAGATGTTCAAATAAGAGTATTAAAAAAAAAAAAAAAAAAGAAAAGAAACTGAATTTACAGGCTACTGTAAGAATGTGAATTAATTCCTATAACACTAATCCATCAAAAACTTGCTCTGTATACTATCTTTCAACTCACATATATCTGATTTACAAATTATGCACAAAAATAAAATATTTGAATTAAGGACATACTATATACCTAAAATAAATTACTCATTACTTAGTTCTGGTCATCTTTATGAGAACATATAAATACAACATATTATTCTACTATAGTTAAACACTAACTTGATAAAAAGGTAGTGGAAGATTTAGAGTTCTTGTATTTTGAATGCCTGATAATTTTTTATAACCAGCTGTATTCAATTTTCCCTATCACATAAGTGAGAACATGTGGCTCTATTAAGATTACAAATGTAATAAAAATAATAGTAATTCACCTAAATAAATGTGTGAATATGAGTAAAATATTTCAACAAGAAACAACTATAATTGTAACTACAGTAGAAACAACATTTTCTTTTTTTATTAGCATTTAAGGATCTTTTTGCAACTTGTCTTTTTCTATCCTAGAACACTGGGGGTGAATCTATGCTACTTGTATCACACTGCACTGTTTTTAATCACTGAAGACTATAAAAGGTTCACCATCACTGACCTAGAAAGTTGTAAATGTCCCAAAACTGTTTTTCTCTACCTGAAGCATAGGTATCATTACCTCTTACCATCTTCTAAAAAATTATTTGTAGGAACATTAAATGTGGGAACCTTTAAATGATCAATATGAAAATTACAGGGCAAAAGGAAGAGAGAACTCAAGCAGAGAAAGTATAAACATCAAGAGAACTGGGAAGAACTCTATCCAGGCAAGACTGTGCCAAAGTAGAGTAGGTAACACAGAACCTGTCATCAGAAGAAACTACTCACAAAAGAAGTCAAAGACTCGAAAAGCTGAAATATGTGAAATGAAATTCACTTCCTGAGTCATTACTGCACATTTATAAAGATATTTCCATTTCTATTTTCAAAGCAAACTCACATGAGAAAACCATTGTGTGAACAAATTAAAATACCTTAACCAAGATTATAAAATAGGAAACAAACCTAAGCATCATGCCTAGTTATTCTCATATCATGGAAACAGAGAAAAAGGTAGGATATATACAGAAGGGTTTGAAAGAGAAGAGGCTGCTTATATCTGGAAGCAACCTCCCAAGGAAGCTCTTTAAGCCATGTCCTTACCAGACCTCCCTTAGGATTAGGAGTTAAAATTTCCCATTCTATAGCACTGAAAATTTCTACTATGTAATTCCAAGAGTTTTTAACATTCTACTCCCTTTAATTCCACTGCTTCTCAGTAGCAGTACATCATCAGCCTACAACTAACTCTCAGAACACCCCCAGCACAGGGAGCAAGCCTCTCTTCCCCTCAGGGCCACCAACTCCAGGCCTCTGAAGCAGTTCTTTTCCAGTAGTATTCAGTAGTATTTCTCCAAAGGACAAAAAAAAAAAAAAAAAAAAAAAAAAAAAAAAAAAAAACTAGAAAAGAAGTCCTTTATGGAAGATTAAATCTATTTTTCTTAAAAAGAAAAAAAAAAAAAAAAAAGACAGACCCACTTTCTTATTTGTGTTAGAAATTTGCTCTATAGGCAGAAAAGTCAGAGGCAGGCACACAATTCATTCAATATCACAAGATGAGTCTGAGAGCTCCCACTGGCCAAGTGCTACAGAAACCTGAAAGGTGTATAAACCTGACATATTCATGTATTTATCACCTCTGAAAAAACAAACAAAAACTGAGAATGAATTACTAAAAGAACTGGGGAAGATAAACAGTCACAAAGGTATAAGGACAAAATAAGTTACAAAACACTGCATAAGAAAAATCCCAATCACCCCAAACATCAAAACCCAGAATCACACTTTTGGTATATTCTTCTAAGCAGTAAAGAGTCAACTGCCTATTTGTATAAAGTTTTCATGAAACACATCTCTGTGTACTTGTGTAGGAACTGTCTTCAGCTACCAAGGCAGCAGCACAACAAGAGACTGTGCAATCCACAGACCCAAAAACATACACTACTTGCCTGCCCACTAAGAAAAAGTTAGTGAACCCCTGTTCTGTAGAAAAGTAGCCAGAAATGAAAGAGTAGCTTTTAATAACCACTGGCAATTTACAAAAAGGCTTATTCCATTAAGTAACAGAAAACATTTCTTTTTTTTTTCTTTCTTTCTTTCTTTTTTTTTTTTTTTTTTTTTTTTTTTTTTTTTTTTTTTTTTTTTTTTTTTTTTTTTTTTTTTTTTTTTTTTTTTTTTTTTTTTTTTGTCTTTTTGGGACAGGGTCTCACTATGCAGTTCAGGCTGGCCTTGAGCTCACTTTTGTAGCCAGGCTGGTCCTTGAACTCACAGAGATCCTCCTGCCTCAGCCTCCCAAGTGCTGGGATTACAGGCATGCACCACCACGCTGGTAACATTTCTAAATTTTTATTAGCCACTGTAAAAATTTTTGCTTATTTACATACTGCATAATCATCTGGACAGCTTTCCTATAAAACCACTAATTATATAAGCTCATTACATAAATGGTATGACAGAGGCATCATTCTCATAAAAGTTAAAAACAAAGTTACCTTACTCAAAAAATACAATGCTTTTGTGACTGTCCTCATTCCCACTGCTTATGAAATACAGTCTCTATTAATTTTCTTTTTTTTAAAGAGATCTTTTATTTTTTTATTTTTATTTTATTATTTTTTTTCTTGTTTCAGAACTTTTGTTTGTTTGTTTATTTTTATGGCCAGCTCAGCCTGCCCCAAGGGCAGGGCTGGGGCAGCATGTGGTGCCAGGGATCGAACTGCAGTCCCTGCAGCCGCCTGCAGGTGCTTTAGACCACTGAACCATCCTGCCGGGCCCCTTCACTTTCTTTATGATAAAAAAAAATCGTGAAAATACCATAGAGAGGGATAATCAAACTTACTCAAAAGGAAATCTAAGGGTGAATTACTTCAGAGTAAAAAATTGGAACTGTCTTTATATTCTACAAATGCAGACAGTACCTGATTACAATATGTTAACCAAATGTTAATAATCCATGTTCCTCATGGATGAAACAAATGGAGAGAATTAAAATACAACAACCTCAACAGTACAAACACTTATGAAAACGTTTTGCTATGTATAGAAAGCAGATAAAATAAATGCTACTAAAATAATTCAGAATATAATCATATGTGCCACTTCTAAGACATCCTCAAGTACCACAGTAAGTTTGCTACCATGTTTTACAAATGATGTAATGAAATAGCTGCCCACACAACAATCAAATATTTGAAGGGACAAAGAGTTTCTTTTGATGAATCCAGGAGTGAGGAGGAGCACTTTGTACTACTGAAGACACACTTAAACATTTTAACTACCACAACCCATTTTTTTTAAATCAAAGGAACAAAATTTGAATGGAATTTTAGAATTTATAAGAGTTTATCCTCTTCAGATGTCCTAATTTGTACCTACATGAGTAACAGGATATAGAGGTACTTTAAAATATCAAACAATTCTTAAGAAAAATAGTCTCTGGCTCTACAATGGGTGTGGAAATTTCTAACAACATCTCAGATCATATCGTGACGTTGAAAAAAAGCTACAGCTCAATAAATGAAAATACTTAAACGCTAATAATAAACCTGAGCTTAAAATTGCCAGTTTCAACAAGATGATTGGGACTGGGGTGTAGAGATAAGGAGAATAAATATTTATTCACACAAACTATAACTGCTAAGCAGTTCTGGTCACTTAAAACTACAATGGTGACTTCTTATTTACCATTAGTAGTTAACTACTAGCCTCAAAACTCCTCTCCTCCACTAGTATGCTGCCATCATACCAAGCATGCTTTCCTCATTCCTGGAGTAAATGTTGCTTTAATGGGCTGCAGACAAACTGTTGAAATTGTGCAGACAGGAAAATGTATAAGGGAGAAAAGAAGAGGGTACAACAGGTAGTACCTGAACAAATAAACCTGACCAGTAGTTTTCATTTTCAAGTGACTCTATGCCAGGATATAAATTTAAGTCTTCAATTTTTAAACCCGTAAGATTTTTTAACCGTGGCAAGTTTTCCAGGTGGCTGAAAACATCTAACCATTTAGCTTCTGACTTTTTGTTGGTTTTCATTTTCAGATTATTTCTGACTAAAACCCCAACGAGTCAGAATATATTTAGTTTGCTGGTCAGTTGCATTTATCTATTACAGTTTTGGTCGAAATGATGAGTTCAAGCAGCAACCACACTGAGAAATTAGACATCTAGGAGAGCTCAGAAGAAACTGGAGTCCCTGCCCTCTTTATTTTCCGGTACGAATTCCACAACACTGCCTCGGCCTAGCTTTCCCCCTCCCGCTGACAGCCTCGCAGAACAAACTCGTGCTCCCAGGGCCAGTATAGGAAGTACCCCGCCTCCCCAGAGAGAGCCACGGTGTCCTGGCCGCCCATTGGCTGCCGAGGCCGTCAGCGGCCTGAAGGGCGGGGTCTCCTGCCAGAGAGCAAAATCTAGGGCTGGCACCTCGGGAAGGGTCCCTAAGCTTCCCTATCCCTCCCTCCCCCACCTCTCGAAATTGCAACATGCCTCCTTAAACAGTTCTTGGCCCTTTTATTTCGGCAGCCACCCTCTCAAGTACCCCACACGTTCAAATTCTCAGATTCCTCCTGGAACTAAAGTTGAAAAGCTCTAACACTGCACCCCCACCCCAGGAAAGTTCCCAGTCCAAGATCAAATACAGGATGCTGCGGTTTTATGAGTGAAGCAAATTGCGAACTGACCTTTCCTAGGGCAACAAAAGATGTCCTTGCTCTGAAAATGAAGTAACTGGTTGGGCTGTACGTTAACCAGTTCCAACAACCAAAAATACGTTAACCTTTGCCAAGTGTTACATCCAAAAAATCTCTGCATCCTTTTAGCAAGGAATGCCACAACGCATTAGACGGTTAATTTTATGTCTTCTTCAACTGTTCATTGTCCAAACATCCCATAGCTCCATGAATGTCAAGTACTGTACTGGTCTTTTATCACACGAGCAGCAGCTCGTGGCCCTAAGCAGAACGTATTTATCACACATATATTGTTAACTTTTTCCTGTAATGCAACTTGACAATACATTGCGATTGTCATAAAGTGCACGGTGCTTGAAAAAATAAGAGCGCCCCTAATTATGTATTACAGGGGTACACAACGCTCTACAAACTATACATATCTGATGGTTCTTTTAAACTGCGTTCTTAAAACCATTAAGCATATTTTAGTATTTAACCCTAGCAAGGAATACACATAGGTAAGTATACGATTCGCCTGTTGGCATATCATCTCCCAGGGCCTACAGTACAGAGAAACAAAAAGAATGCTTTCGATTTCCCACAGCAGCCTCTCGGTAGAATTCATTTTTTGACAGTACCACAGGGCCATGTGATCTCACTTTTCTCCTTTTCCCTCTGGGTTCCCCTTGCTCCCTCTGGTTTTGCCCTCAATCGTGCAAAGCATTTTTCATTGCCACCATCGCCAGTGCTTGCCATGGCCTCGCGAACCATCCCTCCGACATTTTCCACTCCGAGGACCCGCTAAAATTCATTCTCCAACAAGTCTCTCACCCTCCCTGTACTTCTCAAACCACCCGGAGTCTCTTTGGATTCTCCCACTACCCAAACTCTCCCAGTAAAACTTCACTTTTCTAAATCGGGCTGCGGCGAATCCTGACAGCTAGACTTAACCAATCGCCGAAGGATAAATAGCCGACGCCACCAATAAGGTTCCGCCAGGAGGCGGGCCTTCGCTTAAATTCCTCGGGTCCCGAAACCAAAGACCTGTTGCCGCCGTCGCCGCTGCCGCCGCAAGTTTCTTAATTACGGCGGCGCCCACAAGGCTGGGGCTGCTGGAACCCGCACCGGGCTCGCGGGATGGCCGCGCTCTCCTGCTGCGCCGCGAGCAGCCGGAGCCCCGCGCCCAGCCCTAGCGCGGCCTGCCCCGCCCCACCTTCCCGGGCGGAGACGCCGAGGCCCCGCAGTCCGGGTCCGACTCCCACTCCCCTCCGGCCGCGCGCACACCCCGGCCGGGTCGCCCAGCCCGCCCTCGAGTCCCAGTCCGAGTCTCACCAGGAAGTTGCGAGGGCTCCGTCCTCCCGCCCTCGACAGATTCAGAGTGAGCGGGGAGCTCGGCCCGGCGCCGCCGCGGAAAGGCCCACTGGGCCTGAGGAGAGACCGCGCGGCCCCGAGCTGGTCGGCCACCTTCCGCCGCGCCACCCCCGGGGCCGCTGCAGGCGCGGGCACTCACCCAGCGCACGGCGAGGCGGGGGCCCAGAGCGAAGCTAGAGGCTGCCCATCCTCCTGCAGCCGCCGCTCCTGCTTGCGCGGCCGCCGCTGTCAGGCGAGTAAACATCCCGGCATCCCCGAGGAGAGGGGCGGGACGAACTCAGGCCCCGCCCCCCATCCCTCCCGGCCCCGCCTTCACCGCATGGCGGCCTTAGCCCCTTCTAGCCAAGGACCTGCTGTTGGTGTCTCCGTCTCTTCGACCTCTTCCACGAGGTGTGCCAGCTTCCCACAGGAGAGGGTCTATGCTTTTTAAGAACTTAGGTTTTCTTCAGATGTATTCTTATGCCCTCACTTGGAAGCGGTAGGCGATTTACGCCCCTTTTCCTCCGGGCCACAGTTTTGATTCCGACCCTTTGCCAAGTGCCTTAAGCTACCTCTTCTCTTAACGTTAGTGCAGGCAAATGAAGCAAAAAGGAATTTTGGGTTTTGTTTTTGTTTTTTTGGTTTTTTTTCAGTCTGGCTAAGTGGCTTTCAGGAGGTTTCCAAAAGACAACCAACCTGGTGTGGTTTGCAGGACCTTTGAAATGTATATGTATTAGTATAATGATGTGGTATACATATTTATACATAAATATTTCCCATATACACATGCACACCTATTCTCCAGAATACTATCACATGTAATTGTAAAATAATGCTTTAAATCCATGGGCTTCACTGCTTTAACAACTGGAAATAAACTTATGAAGCAGATTATACTAGGAGACAGTATGGAGTCAGACCTCAAAGGTAACTTCAGCTCAGTGATTAACTTTGTGACCTGACAGCAAATTAATCTAAGTTCTCAGTATCTTTATCTGCAAAAAAAAAAAATCAGTAACCCTTATCTGTGAGGTTACAAATAGAAATAAATTAGGTAGTGCAAAGTGCTTAAGCAGAGACTGCTCTAAGAAATGCTTTTTAAATGGTTGCTGTTATTTGAAAGTCTCTTACTACTTTGATTTGCCTGACAAAGGGACTAGGACAAAGATTTAAGAACGCAGTTTAAACAGGTAAAGTGTCAAAGCTATGGAATTAAGATGCCGAAAGTTAAATTTTAAGAAAAAATCATTCAGCTTCCGAAGAGTCACCAATTCAAGAAACGTAAGTATTCATAAATGTGCCAGAGAAGAAAGGTACAACTATTTGCCAACATGCACAGATCCTACCCCCATACAGTTTGTGAGAAAGGGCAAAAGTAAAACATCCAATAAATACTTCCTATGTCAGATGATGAGTCACAGAAAAATAAAGCTAGGCAAGGAGACATTGAGAGGGAGAAGCTATTTTAAATGTTTATCTGGGAAGGCCTCGCTGACATTTGAGAAGAGACCTGGAGAAGTGAGAAAATGAGACGTGTGGCTGTCCAAAAGGAGAGCATTTTACACAAGGAGCCTAAGTGCAAAGACCCTGAGTGGAAGTTGAATTGGCACGTTTGCAAACATAGCCAGGAAGTCAAAGGAATTAAAACCAAGAGCACTGGGAGAATAGCTGGTAAAATCAGAAAAGAGGGTAAGGCACAAGAAAGAGATAGAACAGCAACCTTGACACTTTTAAAATGTATTCTGAATGGAATGGAGAGCCGTGGAAGGAGTGAGCACAACCAAACTGAGTTGGGAGGGACTAGCTGCACTGTGGAGACTAGCCTGAAGGGGAAGAGCACCCACAAGTTGGGAGACTATAGTAATGGGCCGTCAGAATACATTGACTTAGACCGAGTGCTGACAGCAGAAGTAGTAAGAATGGTCAGGCTCTCATATTATTCTAAGAGAGCACCAGCAAGACTCACTCGTTAATACAGTAACTGTGGGCTTACAAATGAGTAAAAATGAATCCAGTTTGGCATTTGACCAGATCGCCTTCCAGATCACACCAAATCAAATCAGTCAGTGAAATAAGAACAGTTGCTGCTTGAGTCATGCACAGGCTCGCTTTGCAGGAAAAACAACCTGATGTTGTCAGGGTGAAGACATTTCAGTCGGAGGCCAGAGATATGGTGAGGCTGTCTTTTGCCTCACCTGTTAGAATATGTAGGCTGATATGTGATCAATAAGACAGCTCTCTCACATAGAATACACATTCATCTACCAACTAAGCATCGCACTGCTACAAACAAAACCAATACTACGTGAACACTGATTAATGGTCAGATGGATCAAAATGAGTTTCTGAAGACATGTTGGCTGCATGGACTTTAGGAATAAACTTGTCAGTGACTATATTATGTGAAAAATATTAAAATAATCTTAATTCTATTTCTTCACTTTGAAGAACTATTACTAAAACTAAATAGCAATGCACTATTTCAAAGGTTGGAAACACTCGACACCCAATCCACTACATTTCTTTTTTTTTTAATTTAATATTTTTATTTTTAGCCACTACATTTCTGTTTGCAACTTTATATCACTTTTTTTAGTAGATAGGAAATATTCATCCAAGCCTCTGACCTCCTGGCCAGGAGCAAATGCTAATGGAAATGCAAGTAGCCTGCCCAGAGAACCTCCTCTTCCAGGGATCATTAGAGCAGCAGCCAGTTTTAAATGTGTTTCCATTCATTTGTCTACCAAAATTACTGCAGAAATGTTGCTTTGGTTCCATCAGACACATTAATTATAATCCTTTATATGGACTACTTCATATTTATACTTAATTGGCATGCAACCCATCTCATTAACTATCAAACTTTTCTGCAAATAATATTTGATTATTATCCTGAAAACTCATTTACACCAAGTCTTCATGAGTCTGATGTTGTTTCTTTTTTGCTTCTGTTTGTTTATAAGCTTCGCTGGCCCCACACAAGCAAAACTCAGAGGTAGTATTATTATCAAAATCTTCTTTTTCTTTTTTTCCTCCACAAGTTAATCCAAAACAGATGCTACATACCAGACTCAGTGCAAATGCAATTTCTCTGCAAAGAGAGAAGCTTGTTAGGAGGGGGAAAAAAAATGTTTTTCTAAGGAAGAATGATGAAGTGACATTAAAAGAAATTCTCTTTTGAGAGAGATCCTAGTTGCTGGAGCAAACAAAAAGGTCCGGCCTTCTTTCCTCAAACATAGTGCTGGCAACAGGTGTATTCAAAAAGCTAGTAGTGCTGTCGGCTGCCACTGGATTTGGCAGCTAAATGGTGATGAGGCTTAGTCTAGCTGTTGAAATATCTAGACTAAATTGGGCCAAGAGGAGGAAGTCAAAGTGCAGACTGCAGACAACTCATAGGAGATCACTTTTCTCTGACCTGAATATGGTCACTGTACAATGTCAGAAAATAAATCCTTATCTTGCTTTGAAACACACTTGAAAAATAATAGACATTTATTTCCTCACCTTTCATGATCCTGCACAAGTGATTATTTTCATGCACATGGACTTCACACAAAAATAGTAAAATCAGCTGGGCATGGTGGCTCACGCCTGTAATCCCAGCACTTGGGAGGCTGAGGCAGGAGGATCATTGTGAGTTCGAGACCAGCCTGGGCTACAAAAGTGAGCTCAAAGCCAGCCTGAACTGCACAGTGAGACCCTGTCTCAAAAATAAAAATAAAATAAAAATAGTAAAATCAACCTTAATTTTAGACTCACATCAAATCCCTAGAATTTAAAATTACAGAAAGACAAGCTCTGCTATGTGCAGATTATCTACTTAGGATATTTTGAGAATACAGTTCATAGTTAAAAATAGTGACATACTGATAGCAGCTTTTTCCTAGCTATTTTTGCAGTAGTTATAAAGCCAAGGAAAGATTTCAGTACACCATATTTTTAAATTTATTTATTTACTTATTTATTTGATACAGGGCCTCACTACACAGCTCAGACTCATAGTTATCCTCCTGACTCAGCCTCCGCAGCCCTGAAATTACAAGCCTGTGCCACTTCTCTTGGTTCCAGGGCCCACACAGCATGTGTAACAGGGATCAAACCCAGGTCCTTGGCACTTAACCAGGCAGGCACTTAGACCACCAAGGTATCTCCCCAACCCACCATGTATATTTTTAACCTAAAAAAGTATAATATTTTACATTCATTGCAAAACAAGAAAAATACAGCTAGCAGTTTATATTTATGTAATAATTCCTTGGGTCAACAGAATACAACTGAATTTATGTTCCTTGCTTTAAACTATAAAAACCAAAGGGCCAATATGCAGTAGGCAGTAAGTCACAGCAATGAAGGAAATATATGTAGAACTATTTCCCTTTTTATTCTTGTACACTCCATGCTTGATGTAGAACCAAACTGTGAAGCTGTTTCACAGGACATAATTTTCTCAGCAGTAGTGGCATTTTTAGTCGCCACCAGTGTTCACAAGCACCCTTTAATTATCTGTGTTTGACAGAGAGCTGGGGTAATACAGTAATCAAATCTCCAACCTTTTTTTTTTTTTGAACTAGAGGCTTCTTTGGCATATTTTGTATGCTGCTTGCAAATATGTGTCTAAAAAGAAAACAATGTTATAAATACCCTGTGATTTCACAGAGCTAAATGGAAAGATCTCAGAGTTGTGCAGGATCCCTCTTCTCTCATGGCAACAGTGGAATGCAGCAAGTCCATTTAGGCTAGAATGTTACCGACTGTGGTCTATTTCCAAGTAGGAAAGAAAGCAAAACATAATAAATAGTTCTACTAGCTTTCAATATTTCCTGATAGTTTATTTGAGGCACTACTTTTAAGTTATACACTCAAAGGTAAACCTGTAATAAAATTGGCATAGTACAAGACATACAAAGTTATACTCAGTATTGCTTTCATCTTTCCAACTTATTTTGTTCATACTTAAACCTTAATTGTTTGATGCATTTATTCAATTTGTTCTTCAACTGTCCCACTTTAAAATGTTTTAGTAGTATTTCTTCGGTTCCATTGTAGTCCTAACATTCAATCTGTTTGGAAATACCGGATGTGCGTAAAACCATATTTGGAAACAGGCCACATCTTATCCAAAGGCATACTGAAAGCAGGCTCTACTTGCCCAAGAACAATAAACCTAGTTAATCATGAACAGCCTCAACCTCCTCCATGCTTCTGCTACTGAGTTTACCACTGGATACTATGTAAAATATGAAGACCCTTTTATTTCTTTAATCACCATGGTATCAGCTTTTCCATGCAAAATTTAGCATTATGTGAAGAGCACCTGAAACAATATTTGGTAAAATAGTATCATTTTCTTATTTTTTTTTTTGCCTTAAGATTGACCTGCTACTATTTTATTTATTTATTTTTATTTTAAAGAGTAAAAATAGCAGAAACAAAGATAGAAAAAAACAATAAGAAGAGTACATATAGTACAGAATTTCAAAACAAGAAAAATTTAACAGTGGTTGCATTACATATTTTCACTGTCAAATCAGTATAGATCAACAGACATAGGTATGTAAGACTGATCAAACAATGGTTATTAACACTTTCAATAAAGATTAATTTTTTTTAATTCTTTCAAATGCATTTTGTATTTAAGTCACTCTTCAAAAAAATGTTATAGGGGTTGAGAATGCAAAAAGCTCAAGGTCCTGAGGTTGATTCCTGGTACCGCCCAAAATTTATTTACTTACTTCCTTCCTTATTTATTTATTTATTTATTCTTTTGAGTCCTTACACTAGGGAAACTATACAGTATTTGCATATGTAGGTCTGGTTTATTTCACTCGAGTATACATTCAAGATACGTACATTTACTTATGAAGTCTTCTAGTTTATCTTTCCTTATAGCTGAAATCTTTTCAAAATTTGTGGGTTGTTTTTTTACTCTGTTGGTAATTTCTTTTGACATGAAAATCTTCTCAGCCGGAGGAGGTCCCATTTGTTTATTCTTTCGCATATTAAACATGCAGTTTGATTCTTGTCCATGAACTCTTTGCCTACCCCGATGTCTTTAAGATTTCCTCCAACTTTCTCCTCTAGGAGGGTTAGGATTTCTCTTTTAACATTTAGATCTTAAATCCATTTGATTTTAGTTTAGTGCACAGCAATAGACCTAGGTCAAGTTTTAGTTTTTGACACGTGGAGAGCCAGTTTTTCCAACACCATTTGTTAAAGAGTTTATCTTTCTTCCAGTAAACATGTTTGGCCCCTTTGTCAAAAATAAGATGTCTGAGTGTGTTTATATTTACTTCTGAATCTTCTAATCTATTCCACTGACCCTCAGGTCTATTTTTTGCCAATATCATGTTGATTTTATCACAGTAGCTCTGTAGTATAATTTTAGGTCAGGAATTTTTATGCCTCCTGCTTTACCTTTGTTGCCCAGGATTGTCTTTGCTATTCTAGGTATTTTCTGGTTCCAAATAAATTTTAGGAATGACTTCTCCACTTCTGTGAGGTATGTTGATGGCATTTTGACAGGAATTGCATTAAATCTGTATAACAGTTTAGGGAGTATAACCATCTTCACAGTGTTGGTCCTTCCTACCCAGGAGCAGGGAATATCTTTCCATTTTCTGAAATCCTCTAGGATCTCTTTTTTCAGAGTACTGTAGTTTTCATTGAAAAGCTCTTTTAATAGTATCATTTTCAAAGTTTTAGAACAGAGGGAGGCAGAGATATATTTTAAAGCTTCTTTAAGTACTATCTTTTCCTAATAGCAAAAAACAAAAACCTTTAAATTCAAAAGCCATTCAAGTACTGTACTGCTGAAAACAAGCCAATATTTATCTATAGACTTATGGAATTATCTGTTCTTTGAAACAGTAGAGGACAAACAGGAGAATGTCACCCCATGGAAACTGCAAACAGTTTTCATTGGGTAGTATTGTTAACTTTTCTAATTTCATTTATTACTATAAAATTGATAAATTTAACGTTTAGTACTTTTTATTATTTCAATATCATGTATATTGGCTCATGTACTTTATCAAGCTCTTAAATAAGTAACTTAAATCTTGACATGTAGCTCAGCGGTGGAGCTCTTTTCTAATATGTATGAGGCCCAACACTGTCAAAACAGTATTAAAATGGCATATGCAACCAAAATGTTCAAGTATTTAAGTTCTGGTTTTGTCTTTTTCTTGCTCAAATAAAAAAGGAATAATGGAAAATTATTCACATCATCTTTTTCTGGAGATGTAAACATTATTTAATGCTTCCAATTAAATTAAAGTAATATTTTATCAGGATTTCATATTATGACTTCTATCTAATTTTATTTTACTACTTATGGGAGGAAATTGATAGAAATATACAATTAGAGATTGCATGAAATTACATTAGAAGTAGCACACAACTAAAAGACCAGAATGACAGACATCCCAAACATAGTTTTAGTGTTACACGTTGCTATCCTCAGTGTGAAAAACCTGTTGGAGGTTCTTAGGACCATTGTCTAATTCATCCTGTGTATATAAGTGATGGTATTGCCCCTGCCATGTCTCTTATCTTTTCTGTTTGCAGTCTCTTCATTATTTAACCCTTAAGTTCTTGATTTCCATTCAACTGTGTTATGCCTTTCCAATTTTATTTCTTCTTTTGAGTTCTTACACTAGGGAGACTATACGATATTTACACATGTAGGTCTGGTTTATTTCTCTTACGAATATATTTTCAAGATACATTCACTTATATGTGAAGTCTTCTAGTTTCTCATTCTTTATACCTGAGTGATATTGCATTGTATAAAAATATGACATCTTTTTCAACCATTCTTCCAATGATGGACATTTTGGTTGTTTCCAAGATTTGGCTATCACAAATTGTGCTGCTATAAACATAGGTGCATAAATATCACTATGATATGATGCTTTTAGTGCTTCTGAGAAACTTCCCAGTAGGAGCATAGCTAGATTGAATGGGATTTCCAGTTTTAGTTTTTTAAGGAGTCTCCACACTGCTTTCCATAATGGTTGCACCAGTCTGTGTTCCCACCAGCAGTGTAGGAGTGTTCCTTTTTCCCCACAGCCTGTCCAACATTTATTATGGGTTGATTTTTTTTATGATAGCCATTCTTTCTGGAGTGAGATAGTATCTCAGCGTTGTTTTAATTTGCATTTCATGAATGGCTAGTGATGTGAGCATTTCTTCATGTATTTATAAGTGTGTTGAATTTCTCTGAGAAGTGTGTGTTCATCTCAGATGCTCACTTCTGGACTGGGTCTTTGAATTTTGGGACCCTAATGTTTTTCAGTTCTTTATAAATTCTAGATAGGACATAAGAGAACCTGTGCTGTAACATCCTATAACTCAGTGGTGTCCCAAATTTTCTGTTAAGGAGATTTTGAGGCCATAGAGGAAAGGGATTGACAAATATTTTATTATCTTTTCATAGGTATAGTCTAAAAAAGATGAATTCATAGATGTAAAAGATACAATGGTGGTTACCAGATGCCAAGTGACAGTGAAAAGGAAGAAAGGACATTGTTTAAAGTATACAGTATGGGGCAGGCAACATAGCTCAGTGGTCTAAAGCACCTGCTGAGGCAAGTTTGGGCAGGCACGGTTTGATCCCTGGCAACACATACCATGCCAGCCCTGCCCTCACGGTTGGCTGAATGGGCAAAAAAAAAAAAAAAATTTAAAAATGAAAAAATAAATAAAGTGTACCATGTTTCAGTTAGACACCAGGGATATATTCTGGTAATCTACTGCACAGCATAGTGACTATAATTATTTCATTATATGACTCAATATTGGAAATGATAGCATTTTTAGTCAATTTTGTACCATTCTAATAAAATACCACAGAGTAGATGATTTGTAAAGAAAAAGAAATTTGTTTTCCACAGGTCTGGATGCTCGCAAATCCAAGATTAAGACATTATCAAGTTGCCCTCCTTTGTAAGGGCCTGAATCCCATTCATGAAGGCTCCACCCTCTACAACCTCAGTACTGGCCAGAGGCCCCACCTCCTAACAACATCATATCAGGCTTTGGGATTTCAGTGAATTTTAGGGAAATGCAAACATTCAGTTTATAACAACAACTATAATTCAATCATGTAAATCTTGTTTATTTAAATACAATTAGTGTGTAGGGGCTGGGAAGATTGCTCCGTGGCACAAGTGCATGACTGGCAAGTGCAAGGTCGTGAGTTCATACCCTGGTCCTGCAATACATACATACATACATACATATATACATACATACATACAATTAGTGTGGCAAAACTAACCTACATAGCTTTTTCATGTAACCTGGACTGTACAAAAGCCTTTCTTTGCTTTTGTACTATCAGTGTTTATTTCATTCTTACTGTTGCTTAACACCTTTAGCCCAGGAAGTGATCAAATCTCTGGATTTGGAATATCTTTCTTAAAGATTCTTCAAAACTATTCATTTTCTAGTTCCAATCAGAAATTTATGGATTAAGCCTTCTCCACAGTTGATTATTACACTCTTCTTCCTCAATTTCTTTCATTATACTCAGTCATTCTTGAATTCCTTGCCTCTTTTTGTGTTGTTTAATTATCTTATTTTCTAAATGCTTGCCTGTTTAAAGGAAATTTTTTTTTACTTTGTCTTCAAAATTTTTGGAGGGTCTGCGGAAGATAGCTCAGCAACATACACACCTGCCTGGCAAGCACAGTGACCCAAGTTTGATCCATGTACCACATGCCATGCTTCCCTGGAACTGGGCATGGTGGCTCATGCCTGTAATTCCAGCTCTGGGGAAGCTGAGACAGCAGGATCACTATGAGCGCAAGCTACATAATGAGACCCTACATCAATAATAATAATAGTAAATACATAAACATGAATTATAAATTCCTTCAGGATTTCAAAGGCATTGTTCAACTATCATTTGGCATCTATTTGTCTGACCTTATAACTCTCATTCTTATAATGTGATATCTATGTATGAGAATTCTTGAGGTATACTTATTGTCTCCCTTTCATAGTGAGAAAAGGAGAGCAGAGAAAAAGACTTTGCTAAGATCATACAAATAATTTTGAAAAGCCAGGCTGGTTCTAGAGACAGCAAGCCTAAGCAGCAAGTTACACTTGTTTCCCTATTTACACTGTCTGGAAATCCGCACCTCTTCAAATCTAACAAGAAAAAGAGCATTGCACGTTTCCAGAACTACAGTGGAAGAATGCCGGTTTCTGGAGACGAATGTCAGAAGGGACTGGCCAGGAGGTGAAGTGGTTTTAAAAGGATAGCACTTCTAACTGCTGGGCCGGTACATCTATCATAAGGCCGAAAAGTTTAAGAAAGATCTACGAGGGTGATGGATGAATATTAAGAGCTCCATAATCAAAATTAACTTTGACATCTGTGTTCTCTGCTCCAGTAGATGCTTTTCCATCTTCCTTACTCAAACTATTTGCACTTCCTCCTTAAATACTATCAATTTTTGGCTTCTACAACCCCCCTTTCTCCTGATTTTCATTCTCCTTCACTGACAATTCTTTCTTTGTCTGCTTTTCCTCCAGTCTTCAGTCTCTTTTTCTTTTTTCTTTTTCTTTCTTTCTTTTTTTTTTTTTTTTCTGGTGGGACCAGGGTTCAAACTCTTTGACTTTGCACTTGCCAAGCAGTGCATGGAACTATCTCCCCAGTTCCCATTATTCAGTATCTTAAGGGTAACAATTCATAACCTCTGTACCCTTCCACATCCATTTATCTGACTATATGTTTCCCCTATTCCATTTTTAGGTCTAAAGATATCCTATACTGAGTCCTAATTTTATCGCTTCTTGGCCTTTTAGCTAGGATCAAGCATAGTATCTGAGTCCTAATTTTATTTCATTAGCCCCCATTCTTCCACTGAGCTCCAGATTTATTTACACAAATACCACCTTGAATTTCTAATGGCATTAGGGAGATCTCAAAAGTTACATTTAAAATGAAATCTTGATTGTTTCCTTAAACTAATTCATTGCCCCTTTTCATACTTCTCCATTATTCTCTTTCACTTGCTTTCTATACCCCATCCATTAGTAAGTCTTGACAATTAAATCTGAAAGACATTTCTAGAATTCATCCACCTCTCATTGCCTCAGCTTTCTCCTTAGTATTTCTGATTCCACCAGTGCCTCCCTACAGCCCAGTTTCCACACCTCAATCGTGGAGAACTTGAAATGTGTAAGCCTTTATCTGTGGCTTCATCACCCCCGAAAAACCTTTCATTTTTATTTGGAATAAAATTCAATCTTCTTTTCATGGACCAATAGGTCCTATGGGTCATGCAGGTAATACTTAAAAGAGCTAAGTTTAGTATTTTTACAAGATCACTTTAATGAAAAAAAGATTGAAATGGTCATGAGCAGATACAACGTGATGGGTAAGGAAGACGTAGCAAACGTTCAGGTGTGTCTGAGGATGGCCTAAGCTAGAGTAGTAACAGTGGGAATGGAGAGAAGAAATAGATGGGTTGAGAGATGTTTATTTTTTAGGAAATATATAATGTATCATAAAAACATACCCTCAAAAGATTGAAAAACAGAAAATTGCAAACTGATGTCATTATTGTCTGGAATCTGAGAAACCTGTAACCTGTTCAACTGACACCTGGAAATACAAGTCTGAATATTGCCAAAAGACTATTATAACACATATAAAGATTGAATTGGCTTTGATTTGTGATTCTAGAATCAAACAACTTTGATATAAATAGAATGAGTTCACCAACGAACTGGGCAGGAAGAGTTTGGCTTTGTTCAGGCAGAAAAAGATGGGAGAAAAAGAGGATCCATCATTTTTGTTACTTTTCTTGTAAAAGTTGAAGTAGAGGGAACTTCCTTATTATGTCAGCTGAAATTGGCCCGTTTGTATGTTTGATTTCTCTCTGTCTTCCTTTGTCTCCCTATCACCCTCTGCCTCCCTTTATCTCTTCCCATCCCATCCTGTCCTTTCGCCTATCTTTTCTCCTCTCCCCTCCTCTCTTCTCCCCTCCCC